>JAPWLS010001749.1:0-10948 GCA_028551675.1 Tineola bisselliella | reverse complement strand
TTTTGAAGTTAGGTGTCATTTTTGTGGTGAGATGCCACTTTATCTTTTTATACTAGCGATATCGCGGGTAAAAGCTTGTACAGTATAACATAAAACTATTGTGATTTCCACACTAAGAGTCATTTGATAAGTCTATCGCTCGTGATGTCAGATCGTGATATCTACCATTATCAGGTTTTATACCACCACCATAATACATTAAAAAATTGCAAAGTTTCTAAAATAAAACGGCAGTGATTTCGTAAAAGAGGCTTATTCTTTGACAAATGAATTGGTTAAAATTATTTAATTATAGCCTTTGTGCGTTCAGTTGTATAGGTGCGGTGGTCTTTCAACGAAACCAGAATTCGGCCCCGAACTGCGGTTTAGCATCATACATTGTTTGTGCTCCTTTAGAAATTATTTTGCGGTTATGCAAGTTTGTACTGGATATTGTTCGCTTTTATAAAACTCTTTCATGGGCTAATACGTTAATAGCAGCCTTAAAGTTATTATTCTGGAAATCATCTTTGAATTTTAGTAAATACCGTCTCAATCACTGATTGCAACCACTCAGAGCTCTACTTCAAATTTTTTAATGAAATTAGTTTATTAGCATTGGTATTTAAGGCGTTTTGCTCATCGTCAGACTCTACAATGGCTTCGGGAAGGCGTATGACGAGAAGAAGACCACAAGAAACTCGTCAATCATACATAACTGTACATAAAATAATTTTAAAAAATTTTATACAGAAAAAAAATGTAAATAACAATTCATAAATCATAATTTACAAGAATTAAAATTAGATCATGCAAAAAGACCTCAGATGTCCAGTGAAGACAATTCTGATAATATCCAGCATTTGGGTAAAGTTTCAGAAAATACATTCAATTGATGTTTTATAGTAATTAGAGATGTTCCGACTAGTTGGCCACTAGTCGGTAAAGCCGACTATCCGGCCACTATCGTAGTCGGCGACTAATCGGTAAAAAGCGCCGACTATCCGGCTTCTTACTTTGTGTCTATTTCTCAATAAAATGTATGTGTTACTTCCTTGTAAAGAAAACATATTGATGACATTTATCAAACAAAATTAGTATCTCAATTAAAAAACAAATCAACATAATATTTAATGACATATATTGCAATACTGCGTGATGATATTTGAAACTATCGTCAAACTAGTGAGCTGTAAAACTCAAAAAACTTTTTTTGTTATTTATATTAGTCCACATGTCAGTAGTGACTGAAATTGCAGCGAATCAGCTGTAAACGAAGCGTCACGGGAGTCCCCTAAACCGTAGTCGGCTTGGCCGATTAGTCGGCCGACTAATCGGTTTATTTACAACCGACTAATCGGCTAGTCGACTTTATGATAAGTAAATAAATAATCGATTTGTAAAACTTTATATTGATGAAATATCGCATTGTAATAATCAAAATAATTCCAATAGTAAACTGCTTAAATCGTACCATAATCATAATCAACATGGGTAACAACTCAACAAGAAATTATATAATTTTAATGTACAAATAAAGCCTTATCTTAAAAGAAAGCAAATATCTAAAAGAGCAATAAAAAGGAGGTTCATGAGGTAACTAACATTACAGACAAAGACCGTAATTTCAGCTACTTTCAATCTAAACTGACACATAAATCTACATATTTTCTCTTATTTATTTATTCTCTTATATTATTATTCTCTTTTAAATATATAATATAACAAATAATCCCTACTAATATTATAAATGTAAATGTGAGTTTGTTTGTTACGTTTTCACGCAACAATTATGTGCGATTCATACACGATAGAAGTGAAACTTCAGTAAATCGAGAAAAGAATGAGATGAATATATATACCAAGGGTAGGATAATTACAAAGTTTATTCGTTTAAAAAAGAAAGTATTTTGATTAATTTTAAAAGAAATTTTATTTAACATATATGTTACATAATTTATTGCTCAAGTTCCATATTTTAATTTTATTTTCATTTTTTTTTAGTGGGGTGCCTTCGGAGCCGGCCGCGAACGGCCTCTTGACTTTTACATAGATAAATAAATAAAATAGAATACGGAAAAAAAAATTTCGGTTCCTGAAAAAAATCCTGAAAAATTTTTTCAGATCTTGAAAGAGCTTATGATTCTGACCAAGATTGTCGTTTACACGAACTATATCGGACGTTTACTTTCGGAGATACAGCCAATAAGGCGAGCGGCGGACCCCCCCCCCCCCCCTCACCCTTGTATCAAAAATCGCGATCCACTTAAGGGATATAGTCCCTCCTTCATCCACCAAAAATCGCGATCTACGTAAGACATATAGCCATAAATCGAGCGTCGACCGAAGGTCGGCGCGAGCCGCCGCCGATTCCCCCCCCCCCCCTTCCTCCCCTCCACACCCCCTCTCGCCATCCAAAATCATAAAAAAAAATCGAATAGGCCTCCAAATTTCGATCAGAATAACCCTTTACGCGGTCGCGCTGACGTCATCGGTTGTCGAGATATCGCAAAAACAAATTTTGAAATTCGCGCGCGAAACGTCAGAACGTGTCGCATTTCCGTTACATCCGCGTCACATCCGGTTTGAAATCACAACGATTCTAAAGAAGTTTCACTTCAAATAATTTTTTTTATCGATAACAGAAAATCGATAACGTATTTGTATTACAAACATACAATTCTCTTACCCGAAACAAATACTATTTTTCTTATATAAGTCCCTACAAATATTATAAATGTTAATGTGAGTTTGTTTGTTACGTTTTCACGCAACAGCTACTTAACCGATCATCATGAAACTTTGTACACATATTTTATTTAAAAAAATATTATTTTTTACTATAGGTAGTTTCCAATTGAGTATAGTTTCAGCTGTTTGGAATTTTTCTATATTTATTTTTATTTTGGTCTGTCATTTTTATATATGCAGTATAAAATTATTTGAATTATTGAGGTTAAGAAACATCATTGTATATAGTAATTTTTAAAAATTGATAATCCCAGCCAAGCAAGAAAATATAGTTATCATATTGATTAATTTCTATTGAAATGATCGCTGATATATATTTAATGACTTAAATGCGAGCGAAGCCGCGGGTTATAGCTAGTATAATAATGAATGTTCGATTCGACTGGAATTCAAATTCACTGTCAGCCACTAAATTGTCGATTAAAAACGACTTCATTTAAAAATATCGATATGAGTTATTTTGATTTAAACACATCACTAGCACACCCTACGATTGCAAGGAAAGATACTCGATGTACGGGACGGGCGCGTGCCACCTTTTTTCTTAATTTTCACTTAACCTATTTATACAACGGCTTTAGTTTAAGCAATTACAGTAAAACGTATAAAACTAAAAGTGATATTGGTTAAAGCGTAACCTTAATTTAAAAGAATTTATGCGGCTTATCACTGAGTTTATTTAGATTGGTTTAGCTGCAATCGTATCGAAATTATTTTTTTTTTAAATCATAAACTTACAGAATACAATGAATCAGAACAAAATGAACACGTACATCATTGACCTGTGATCAAATGAACGCTTGTGATTGGTTGAAATTCACAATTTGCTATTTTTTATTCTAATACGATTTTCACAATCTAGTTTTCGGTAGATAATTCCTGTTTTTGATTCAATACGATTCATATTATAGTAGTTTTAATAGATACATATGTGGCGGTTGATTCTACAGGAAATACCGAAAGGAATACCGAAAATACTTATTTAAGAAGATCTGAGGTTTTGACGTTTAGTCTGTCAGTGTCATCTTTCTTGTTTCTTCTTGTCTTTTTATTGCCACAATGCATTGTGATAATTATATTTTTAATCAATTTTAATCAGCAATATTATTTCACTTAAGTTCCTCTAAACATATATATAATTATATATATATACTAGTCGGAACAATATATATATATATAATACCATAATCCCAAACCATATAAATTCCAATTCCAAATTCAAAACAATGTATCAATATTAACTGGATATATATACCGAAGCTAAGAGGATTTATGGAGGTTTTACTGTATACAAGCAAAGTAATTTAAATGTACAATAATGCGATGTTAATTTGAATAGAGGGTAGGTTAAGAGGGTGAGGGGTCGTTTTATTGGGGAAGCTTTTTAGGTCGTCGTATGCGCACGCGTCGATACAATCGTAAATTACTTGGAACTAATTTTAATATTTGTTTTATATTAGAATTCTGTATATTCGTAGGTAGTTCCATCTACATTCATTTAAAATTTCTCCTATAATAATTATCTGGGAGATATTACTTTTAGTGATAAGACCGCCAATTGCTATAAATTTGTTTTGTTTGTGCTAAATTGTAATACCTACTCTTAAAGCAATAAAGGGTTTATTATACTTCATATTTATTTTATTACTAGCTTTACCCGCGGCTTCGCTCGCATTTAAGTCATTAAATAAGTATAAGAGATCGTTTCAACAGAAACGAATCAATATGATTCCAAACAGCTGAAACTATAGTCAGTTGGTAACTATAGTAAAAAATAAATACAGTAAAAATGTTACTTCTAGTACCTCCAAAAATATGTGTACAAAGTTTCATGGTGATCGTTTAAGTAGTTGTCGCGTGAAAACGTAACAAACAAATTCACATTCACATTTATAATATTAGTAGGGATAGATATATTTAAATACAGTCCTGCATATTATTTATCATCTTTATATCTTTCTTTAAGTAATATTACCTGTTATAGCTTTCAAGTGAAGTATAAAGCAGCTAGTTTTAAGTGAAATTTTAACTGTAATTAATTCTTTTACAGATTATTAAAGGTTTAGCTCAGCCATTCTCAAAGTGTGTTCCGCGGAACCCTAGGGCTAAAATACTGCAAAAAATATCTACCAAAGGGAGATTATAGGTTACATCTAAATATTCCAACTAAATATTACGTAATATTACATTACAATATGATTATCCATAAATACATATAAATCAGTTTTTTATAATTATATTAAGGCTTTTTCCTTCGCCAAAAAAGTTTGAGAACTGCTGGTTTAGCTAATATGTGTTAACATTGAATACTACTACGTGTGTGTTTATAACTTGTTGATGTATTAACAAGTTTTTTTTTAATTTAAGGGTAGGACATTAGTTTTGGTTCATTGAATGTAGAGTGGCGACATGTGAAGTTATTTATTTTGAATAGGGAACGGATGGGGTAGATCGCATCCCCAAATTTTATAATAATAATATAAATATAATGATTAGGCGAGTTTGCTTTCTGTTCGGTTTTAACACTAGAACTACCAACCGGTCAAAATGACCGGATGACTTGTGCTGACAAAGTGTTAAATATAATTCAATAAATTTATTATAGAATTGTAAAACGTAGAATCGTTTACAAAAAAAAATAAATAACGAGTAAGGTTTTACATAAAAGTTAACAAACAAAATTTTAGAAATTTGTTTAATTGTGTTTTGTCTCTTTCTTTCTTATCTTATTTAAAAATTAATAGAAAGGGACAAAGATATAATTTAATTAGTTAAAGATATTTAAATATTCTTTTGTTTTCTGATATTACTATGACATAAATGAGGTATATTAAAATGTACTACCATAGAAGGGCATATTGCCGTATGCAAGGAACTTACGTGTGGATCTCACAAAATCTGTGGGCTTATCACGAATTTTAGTCTGGCTTTCGAACCGAGTTCGCTTCAAGCGATTGGTATAGAAATTTGAGCAGCGCCACCGCGTGCGGATTTGGAACTACAATATTTTAGATACTTTTTGTTAATTTTCGAACGTCTCGATCTTCCGTTCATTTGATAGATTGTTGGTGCTCCTTAGTTGTTAGTAAAAATTCATGATCCCGATTGCTAACGGATCCGTTTTACTTGTGACAGCTCGATTCGAAAGCCAGACTAAATTCGTGATAAGCCCACTGGTACCAATGTAATTTTGATTGTAGTAGTAGACCTGAAGTTCTGGATTAGTATTCCATGGTAGCAATTGTTTTAGCTCATGACGAGCCGCTATAAAAAAATACACTAACACCGGCTAACGATAATAAGATACAAAGTTTATAAATTAATTTTAATTACAAACATAATCATAAATTCTACGACTACCAGCGTTTTGCATTTGCAATTGCAACTAGGTCCCCAAAATGCGTTATCATAGAACAGAGGCACGCTTTTCAAATTAGTAATTATTGTAAAAATAAATTACCCAATATTTGGGGTGTATTTTGAGCGATTGGCTCGTGCCGTGGAGGCTGGTAACCCTCATTTGGTGATGTGCGTGTTGTAATTGGTAGATGCCTACTTAACTTATTTAGGGGATTGAATTGATGACTAATTCAAAAAATATAATAATACTAATTCTTTATTTATTGATATTACTAGTGTGATCATTTATCGAGCTTGCTAACGACTGACAGACAATTCATATAAAAGATTTACATAACTACCGTCTAATCATAACTTACATAGGTATATGTATAACAATACTGTAGCATATTTCTTGATTATAACAATTAGATGTTTTGAAAGTTTTACGCGAGATAAATATATAGTATGTTTGGATGCATACATTGTATATGGTACTAGGTAATTAAGTACATTAATTGTATTACATCTTTAAACATGCTTAATTTACATTTAAGCAAGGATGTACTTACTACTAATACTAACGTTATATTGTACAGGCTATGTACAGTTATTTGTGATTCCTTCTCGTCATATGTCTTTCTGAAATCTCGTTTTACAGAAACTTTTGTGAAATAATAGTGCTGATTAAAATTGATTAAAAATATAATTATCACAATGCACTGTGGCAATAAAAAGACAAGAAGAAACAAGAAAGATGACACTGACAGACTAAACGTCAAAACCTCAAATCTTCTTAAATAAGTATTTTCGGCTTGTAGAATCGACCGCCACATCGTTAGTCTGATTATGCACAATAGCTTAAAGCAGCCATTCTCAAAGTGGTGTTCCGCGGAACCCTAGGGCTAAAATACTGCAAAAAATACCTACTAAAGGGAGATTATAAGGTTACATCTAAATATTACATTGCAATATGATCATTCATAAATAAATATAAATCAGTTTTTTTCAATTATATTAAGGCTTTTTCCTTCGCCAAAAAGTTTTAGAACCTATGGCTTAAAGGTACATGTGAAATAAAGGTTTTTAATTTTTGATGGCTTCATTTTGTCAATCTGGTTCAAGTACTTTAATCTCCTGAAGTTGGGATAGTGGAGGTGACAGTTGTCTCCCCTCAATCGGTATAATATAAAAAAAACAATTAACAAGGAGAAATACATCATTTAAGTCAGACAGCTTTGATTAATTTTTAATTAGTTGCTCATCGCATACGTAATTGCAATGACAAATAAGCTATAATTAATAATTAAAATGAACATGGGTAAATAAACAAATATTTGGAATTTTGCCCGAAATACGGACGCGAGTGCGCGAATGTATAAACACTGTTAAGGCGACGATTCTGAAACGAAATAATAGGATGTTTATTTAAAATAAGTAGAGATGTGCCGATTATGACTTTGGCCGACTAGCCGACTAGCCGATTAGTCGGTTATAAATAAGCCGAATACGGTTTAGGGGATTCCCGTGACGCTTCGTTTACAGCTGATTCGCTGCAATTTCAGTCACTACTGACATGTGGACAAATATTTACAGCTCAATAGTTTGACGATAGTTTCAAATATCATCACGCAGTATTGCAATATATGTCATTAAATATTATGTTGATTTGTTTTTTAATTAAGATACTAATTTTGTTTGATAAACGTCATCAATATGTTTTCTTTACAAGGAAGTAACACATACATTTTATTGAAAAATAGACACAAAGTAAGAAGCCGGATAGTCGGCGCTTTTTACCGATTAGTCGCCGACTACGATAGTGGCCGGATAGTCGGCTTTACCGACTAGTGGCCGACTAGTCGGAACATCTCTAAAAATATGTAATAAAAAAATAATTATTAATATACTCGTAATAGAATAATCCTATAACCCTATATTCCTCATATTTTACACGCACATGTATAAGCCAAAATAAAACACCTTATATAATACTAGCTGTTGCCTCCGACTTCGTTCGCATAGTAATGAAGATATAGAGTACTATGAAGTTTAATGATGTTTCATATTTCAACGACGCCGACCTTGAATCATATTATTGTAGTTTTAGTAAGGATTCGTATTTTTTCCTGTAATTTATATAGCCTATATTGAACAGTGATAATGTAGCATTCAAATGGTGAAAGAATTTTTGAAATTGGTCCAGTAGTTTTTGAGCAAATTCGTTACAAACATACAAAAATACAAATCTTTCCTCTTTATAATATAGCTCGTGCTCAATTTCTTAACATAACACATACTGTATATTTGCTCCATAAGCGTAGATATACATCGTATTGTGTACAATCAAATTTTTCATTCATTCTAATTGGAACCATATGCAAATTTTCTATTTTACCGATCTTTATTATTGCTAATTTTTAAGAAGATTTATTTTTCGTTACTATGCTGAAATATTTTTTTCACATCTGCTAATTTTTATTTAAATATAAACGGGTTAATGATATTTAAAAAAAACTCAATTAGTAATAGGCAATAATCACTAGTTATTTTCGAATCTTCGCCTTAAAATGTACATCGCGCGGCCGAGCGCTCTATAAACAAAATTTCCCCCGTGTCTGTCAAAATTCATTTCACATGCATTTGTCAAACAATGTTTTGTCATGAACCAGGCCTCACTCGGCAAATGTTACGTGCATTGTCACACAGACAATAGGCTTTTTTCAATTGTTTTGATTGTTCGAAATTTAATCTTATGCTGAAGTTGATGATGTTACTAATTAGCAATAAATACCGGATAAGTTAAAATGGATGTTGTTAAAACCCAACAGAGACATCTTACAATGTAAGTGGACGTTCGGTCTCCATATAACAGTATACGGAAATGAGCGTTGATTAACTGTCAAACTCGCCACGGTTATAAGGTAATATAAAAATTAACGGGCGCGAAAATGTGTTCATTTTTAAAACCGGTTTATTTATTCACAGTATGTTCTATAAATATCAGTACCATAATAATACATACATATGTATATTTATTTATATATTAGTACAAAAATAAGTGATGTAGTATCCTACCCTAGTCACGTATATATACGTTACTAGAAAAATCCCCCATATTTAAGGGAAATTTAAAAGTTGGCAACACTCAAAGTTGGATTTTTAGTTTGTTTACAACTCCTTAAAAAACTACTAACTAATTACTCTAACCATAGACAACCATACTTTACGTTCAAGCCACACATTCTTAATTCAAAATTTTTTTTGCATGAGGGTTTACGTGTGAATTAAAATTTTATAATTTCTTATTGGGAATTGCCTTTAATAGATATCTGAGACCATTAACAAAAGAATAAGAAGAAAAAAAAAAGTTCAATATTTAAAATTGACAGCAGAAAGGATATATTACAACATCCTGTAACAGATGATGACTCAAAATTAACCATCTTCAAATAACAGAAACTGTTAACACTGAAATATTTTTTGAAATATAAATAACAATATTTACTCAGTGTAGTCGCGTGCTTGACAGCTTCAAATATACGTTTCGCAGCCCGAATTAACTCGGGCGTATTAAATAATTACAAGACCGGCCATTGATTGAGTTACGAATCTTTTTTTTTAGTATTTTATAAAAAAAATATATGCAATAATATTGTAATGATTTGTATTCATGTCTTAGGTTATTTGCGAGCTAATTGAAAAAAACTAGTTATGCGATTTACTATCGGGTTTATTTTGATTTATATATCAAGTAAAATGTATTGTATAAGCCAGCGGTTCTCAAACTTTTTTGGCAAAGGAAAAAGTCTTAATATAATTATAAAAACTGATTTATATGTATTTATGAATAATCATATTGTAATGTAATATTACGTAATATTTAGTTGGAATATTTAGATGTAACCTTTGGTAGGTATTTTTTGCAGGATTTTAGCCCTAGGGTTCCGCGGAACACCACTTTGACTAAATATTCCAACTAAATATTACGTAATATTACACTGCAATATGATTATTCATAAATACATATAAATCAGTTTTTTATAATTATATTAAGGCTTTATCCTTCGCCAAAAAAGTTTGAGAACCGCAGATATAGTGTAATTTATTAGTATCCATCTAGATCTGATAATGATTGTTTGTTAAGTTAATTAGTTAAGTTTCTTCAATGAGACATTAATATTTTATAATAGGTTTCACTGTTGTTTGCCAATAGTTATAAGTCATTAACGAAGTGGACTTTACAAACAGTCCACAAGATTCAATAAGAAAGATTCGATATACAACTTTTGACCAGAGAACGCTGTTAGTTTTAAGGAATAAAGTAAATCTTTATTAGAAAAGGGAAGTTTTCCTCTCGCCATCTAACAGAATATAGTAAATTCCATTAATTTAAACCTTTGAATTATATTTGGAAGCGAATTTATTAAAGATTGTAACATAAAAAGTAACTATTAATTAATCCCTTCCCGAATAAAAAAAGTGTTAGAAAACATGACTACCTTCTTAGTGATCTAAAAAAATAAATTTAACAATAACAAAATTCAGTAGCTAACACAACCTAACACTTGAGTGTCATGTTGAAGTGGTTTACGATTTTACTTCCAAATTTAAATTTAAAAAAAGGTCCACTTGACTTCACAGAAAGTTATTTACTTCACAGAAAAGTTTTTCTAACTTTGCGTCTTCATTATCACGGTTTCTAGTATGAGGGGTCTTAAATTTCGTAACATCACATTTCAAAATATGATATATCTAAGTATTACTGTACATTATTTTGTCAATTTGTCAATGTATGTATATGTTTTTATTATTATTATTATTTAGAGTACGATTTTTGTTTCATAAAAAATATATTTGTGTAATAGACATTATTTTG
>JAPWLS010001891.1:0-70915 GCA_028551675.1 Tineola bisselliella | reverse complement strand
AATAAAAGAGACGATTGTCGAAGCCGGCATAATGGAAGTGAATTTGAAATACGTATCTTATAATAACGTCATTAGTCAAAATCAGCGGGCTTATCACGAATTTAGTCTGGCTTTCATATCGAGCTGTCACAAGTAAAACGGGTCCGTTAGCAATCGGGATCATGAATTTTTACTAACGACTAACGAGCACCAGCAATCTATCAAATGAACGAAAGATCGAGACGTTCGAAAATTAAGAAAAAGTATTTAAAATATTGTAGTTCCAAATCCGCACGCACGAACCTATCGGTGATGTGCTGAACTAATAATGTACTATACAAATCAATATTACGGTAACACTAGTATCTACGTCACTAGGTCATAAGTTTATCTCACAATAATTCAAGGCTAACTTTTGTTCCGAATTCAGATTTAAAACTGATAGCAAAGTTTTCATTGATTTATCTAACTTTGGAAATCTATTACGTGTTTGGAACTTACTAACATAAACACGACGATTGTTTAAACAACGACTCCATCTGTCTGTTTACAATGGTCTTATAATTTTATAATAATAAAAATAATAAATCATTTATTGCTTTCAAATTCTGCCAGAAATGCTCGCAGCTCAAATAAGCTGCACATTCCTAATTTTCGTCCCCGTAAAACGAGTCGTTGTTTTATCGGGATTGGCATAAAGTCATATAATAAACTGCCCGATGATATAGTAACCTCCCTTTATCAGTTCAAGAAAATCATAAACGCAAACTTATTCAAAAATCATATTACTCGTTAGATGAATATCTTACTGATAAAAAAAAAGCTTGGACATAACCTATATCATTTTATGTTTACCCATAGGTATATAATAGGATGACAATGCCCCTATACAGCAGCTATTCTTCTACGTCATAGTAGATTTATAATATATTATTATGACATTAGTATGTAAGTGGACAATTCCAGTATACAGCAGCTAAATATTTTGCGTTTATATTTGTATATGTATTGACGAGTAAAAGCGCTCTATTGGAGCCAGAGGCGGCTCGTCCTAAAGAGCGCTGGTGCAGTGCACTCCCACGAAAATTACAGAAGTAATCTATATTTCTTCATAATACATACTATCCTTACATTACATTCATTTTATTCTACTATGCCTATACAATAGTATATTATATTACCTATATCTACGCCGCTGTAATATAAGTTCTGTAATTTTCGTGGGAGTGCACTGCACCAGCGCTCTTTAGGACGAGCCACCTCTGATTGGAGCCCATTTACTAAAAGTAAATAAATAAATAAATAAAAAACAAAATAGAAGTTACAATTAAACGCACACAAAGCACTAGAACAATTGACAGTGTTATCGAGACAACCAATTGTTTAAGCGGAGGCGACTCCCGCACCCTCTAACGGTCAAAATAGGTAAAATATAATAAAAATGATTAGTAACATATGAAACCAGTGAAAATGTCTAGTATTGAAATCACAATTTTAACACATTGTATTCACCAGATATTGCCCCTTCGGACTACCACCTGTTCCGATCAATGACTCATAGTTTGTCAATTAACATCTTAAGATTGTGATAATAAATGTCAACGTTAAATGCTAAATAATCTCAAATTAATCTTCTTCTTCTTCTTCTTTTAATGGCCTTAGATATCTATTAAAGACAATTCTGCTAATGTCGAGTATTCAATAAGAAATTATACAATTTTAATTCACACGTGGTTCATGTCAAAAAAACATATCAAATTTGTTGAAATAGCAACACAATTGTTTTTGTCTTTGGTGTGAGTGATGTCTAAGGTAGTGTGTGTGGAAAGGTAGACACCAAGAAGAAGAGTCAACGTGTGCTATGAAATATGTATTGAAGATGTGAAATTAAAGAATATATTAAGAAGAAGTTTTGTTTCACTGTCATCCTTATTCAACAAAATTAAATTCAAACCTACAAAATAAGCGGCAAATCATCGTACTTCTGATCTCCTTCCTTCATTACGCTTTTATTTCCATAATTAGTTCTAGCTCCAAAACATTAATAAAAATAATATTTAATAATTGTAATTGAATAAAACGTTTACGAGCATCGCAGAGCAGTAAACACGCCCAAATAAGCGATATTAATGTTTATTTATGATATACTAGCTTTCACCCGCGGCTTCGCTCGCATTTAAGTCATTAAATAAGTATCAGAGATCATTTCAATAGAAATGAATCAATATGATTCCAAACAGCTGAAACTATAGTAAAAAAAATATTATTTTAAATAAAAAGTATCCTATGTTACTTCTAGTACCTTCAAAAATATGTGTACAAAGTTTCATGATGATCGGTTAAGTAGTTGTTGCGCGAAAACGTAACAAACAAACTCACATTCACATTTATAATATTAGTAGGGATTTTATTTCTATACTAATAAAATCATTCGCAATAAACCGAAAGTAGGAATTCACACATTGTAATCAACTATAATAAGTTTATTGAAACAATACCTATATCGTCGAGTATTTTGGCAAACAACTTTAAATTGCTATTTTACAGGAGATACAGCTCAGAATAGCAATTATTAGCTATAAAAAAACAAATGAATACTTTTTCTTTTGTTTTCTTATTTCGTGTATTATAACAAAGAACCGTTTCGTTTTAATAATGCACAGTGTATTGATCTGTAAGTGAAAAAGTATATCTTAGACTGAACAAGAACGGCTGAAGGCACACTGAGTTTATTATAAGCATTATTCAATATTCATCTATATATAATGTCACATGTCAATGAACGAATCAACTGTGTGGGAGCTAGTTCAATGACTCCCAAGTCGAGAATAATTCTAAACAATTGAACATAGATTCACATGTAGAGTCGACAGCTGATGGAGCAGAAAGGTTCTCGAGTGGAGACCACAAACCAGCAAAGGTAGCATAGGACGTTCACCAACAAGGTGGACAGATGATTATGAAAAGACTGACGATCAATGGAGGGTTCCTATGCCCGGCAGTGGACGATCTATGGCTGATTCATTTATATAAGCACAGTCACTTGCATGATCTTACAGTCAGTTGCAAGGAGTAGTCAATTACAAAATAGAATAATATTAATAATAAAATGTCAAGTGTAAATAGCATAAAAATACAGCTAAACAAAAACAGTCTAAAAAAAAATCACTTTTTATAAATATATATTGACCTTCTCGCAGAAGGCCAAACATGCATTACTTATTGCACTGAGTTTGTCGACAAAAATATCCAGATGCGGTGCCACATCCAGGAGAGCCCACAGCACACGAGAAGCACGATTCAGTGGAGAGAAGCGATGTGCTGCAGTGCGATACAATTGATTGATCACTTTTTGTATCGATTGTATCCTTAGTACATATGTTACAATAGTATGTCCTGTTAATTAATCTAGTCTAGCTTAACATCAGACGGAGTCAAATGACGGTCTAATACGAAAATGTCGTATGCTCTTTAACAAAATCACCGCGTGTTGCCCCAGCTTTATTTGTTACGTAGGAATATAGTATACTTATTTCTGTAAATTTATTGGCGTTTGATTCAATTAGAGTCAAACTCGTCGCCTAGAGGAAGGAAGGAAGGCTTTGATCAAATTTCCATTGTGCTTTCTCATAACGAACAATTCTCTTTACGTTTTTGTTTTAAAAATTCCTTTCTTCAATTTTCTTATTTTATTAATTGATCTCATTATTGCATCCGCTTATTTTGTTTTGTTAAAAATAACTTATTTATATACTTTATTAGTATTATTATTTATTTATTTATAAAGTCTACCTACAAAATTACATTATAACCATGCCTACTAATATTATAAATGTGAATGTGAGTTTGTTTGTTACGTTTTCACGCAACAACTACTTAACCGATCATCATGAAATTACGTACACATATTTTTGGAGGTACTAGAAGTAACATAGGATACGTTTTATAAAAAAAAAAAATTTTACTATAGCTGGTTTTTCAGCTGTTTGGAATCATATTGATTCATTTGTATTGAAATGATCTCTGATACTTATTTAATGACTTAAAGGCGAGCGAAGCCGCGGGTAAAAGCTAGTATATTATAAAAAGGAGTACTATTATACAAACTAAATGAAATTTTAATTATAGGATAGGACGGCATGCTCAAGGTGATAAAGGGATAGATACTACACTTCTAATAAAATTACAAAAATACATACCTAATTCAGATGTTACACAATAATGGAAAAAAAAAACAAGAACCTAATCTAATAAAGATTTTAATTTTAATCTGGCAATCGACATTTATATAATTTTTCTGATGACAACACTGTCAACTGTCAAAATTTATTTTTATAACCTTAAATTACAAAAAGTATTAAAAATAAAATCTATAATTAGTATGTTTATATATAAAGAAAAAACAAATGCAATCAAAAAACAAAAATTATTTCAAAGAAAACTTTACATAAATATGTTGTATTAATTTACCTAAAATATATTTATATAAAATATTGATCAATTTTATAAACCGATATTTTGGAAACCACAATAACGATAACGTCGGATTATAATAATAAACCCAATATTAAGCCGTAAAAAGCGTTTTAAACTAGTTAAATAACCTGCGCAAAAAATGTGAGCCGTCACGAGACGCCTGGCAGATGTGAAACATCGAGTTTATTCAAGTCATATGCGTAAAAGACAAGATTACAACAGGAACTAATTATTGCTTAATGAAAAAATTAAATACTATGAATTTTTTTACAGAAAATGATGACTATTTATTTAAGAAACATTTATTTAAGTATATTAAATACAAAAATTAAAAATTTGAAAACTTCTTAAATGATATAGATTTCAGAAATAACTCGATAAAATAAACTCTACTATATATAGACTGTATATATACTTTAGTATAGCGTGGCAAGCGTCGCCACGGCAAGCGTCGCCACGCCAACGATCCGGTTTATACCCGCGCCAATAGATGTTTCACATCAAAAATATAATAGCCCGTCTTAGAAGATTGTGGATTTTATAACGAGTGAAAAAACGCGCGGTAACATTACATATAATAGCTTTTAAAATCGTTCTATATTTAAAGCAATTGTTTGGATTGGAGAGCGTTGAGTTATTTCATCAGCAAATCAAATTCTCAAGTGATTTTTTATTTGTTTTATATTTCAACAAACTATTAATTTTGCTTTTAGTGTAAGACATGCTTATTATTGTTAATTAATTGTCTCGCATTTTTTATATTGAGCATTCAGTGTGGCTTTATTTTAGAGTGGCAACATTGTCATTCTTCATGTTTTGTTTTTTTATCATCTGGAAACATTAGAGAGGGATTGTCAAGTAATTTGTTGGCTTTAAGAATTAATAACATTGATTTTTTTGGTTTATTTTTTGACACGTGTGAATTAAAATTTTATAATTTCTTATTGGACTTCTGTTATACTCGACATTGGCAGAATTTTCTTTAATAGATATCTGCCATTAATACAAGAAGAAGAATAAAAATTAATAACGAAAATTATAAGCAAAATAAAGCCTTTTAAAAACATTAAAAAGTATTACATTCCTGCGATAAAGATTGACTTTTTTCATCAAGTACTTTACATCTGAAATGAAATGAAAATCGTTTATTAGCATAGGCACTAAAGGCGTGCGCACTTGCTCATCGTTAGACTCTACCGTGACTTCGGAAAGGCGTATGGCGAGAAGAAGACCACAAGAAACCCGTCAATCATAGCCTGTACATAAAATAATTAATAAAAAAAGTAAATAAGAAATTACATAATTCTGTAAGCAGTAGTTAATCGGTTTTGTTTATTTACCTAAATGCTGTGATCGGTTTACCATTTAATTATCAGTGGGCTTATCACGAATTTAGTCTGGCTTTCGAATCGAGCTGTCACGAGTAAAACGGATCCGTTAGCAATCGGGATCATGAATTTTTACTAACGACTAACGAGCACCAGCAATCTATCAAATGAACGAAAGATCGAGACGTTCGAAAATTAACAAAAAGTATCTAAAATATTGTAGCTCCAAATCCGCACGCGGTGGCGCTGCTCAAATTTCCATACAAATCGCTTGAAGCGAACTCGGTTCGAAAGCCAGACTAAAATTCGTGATAAGCCCACAGTTTAACAATAAAGGGACCGAAATGGCATGATCTTATGCCAAACTCAATGCACAGTCATGCCATACAGTGTAGTGGAGCGACATTTGATTGACGGCAAGGAAATTAGACTTTGTCCGTTAAAGTAGGTCATTGGGCATTTTTAGAGACAATCATTTAAAAGAAATAACAGTAGAAAAGCTTTAGTATTGGCTTCCTAATTTATGCTAATATTGAACGATCACACGACTCTCTGAGAAGCGTATGCAAAGAATAAATAAATATTTGAATAATACAATTCATTTATATATATACAGAGTAGATATTAGTATTAAAGTTGTTAGGCAAAGAGGATTGGTCCAGTGAACTTATTAGTGATGCAAAGGTCCTGGCTTCGATCCACGGTCATATATTGATATTAATGTAATGTTTGTAAGCAACAATTGAAAGAACCCGCTCATAAAGGTTTCTCATTTACGAAGGTTGTTTGTAAGCAACAATTGAAAGAACCCGCTCATAAAGGTTTGGGAGTAGTCACTCTCACTTATAGAGGTTGATAAAAATCAAGGAACATAGTGCTTAAGTCGATTTGCGAGTTTTGAGATTTCCATTGAAATCTATACTATCTATCTATACTAATATATAAAGAGAAAACATTTGATTGTTTGTTTGTATGTACTGAATAGGCTCCGAAACTACTGGACCGATTTGAAAAATTCTTTTACCATTAGAATCCTACACTATCCCTGATGAACATAGGCTATAGAATATTTTCATAAACCCGGATAAAAATTTCAACAATGTAACTCAAAATGTGAAACAAAAATCATTATATTGCGTACGCTGCGGAAATTATTGACAATAGAGCAAAGTGATGTACAACAGTTTTATAGAGGACATCAATATCTACAAAAAAATCTGCGATACCATATGTCTAACTATTACTTTAGGCTCTTGCGCATAGTCAGAATCTAGGAGATTTCAAAAAGGTATATGACAAGTAGAGATCACAAGAAACTTGCCAATCATAGCCTGTTCGATTTAAAGTTGTAGATATAACACTCCACATACCATATATAGATATTAATGAATATTATTTCTGATTGAGAATCAAACCTAAGAACTCGACACGTCAATATACACATATATTATATGCTGAATTGTTCGATTATAAATAATATTATTTAAAAAAAAAATACTTACACGACACATTTTGTCTTCATAATATGAAACTGAAGCATATTTTTTCAGGCGGACGTATTCAGAAAGAGCATTAAACCAAATTAAACAATTAATGTATTGAGAAAACAAAAAAATCATTAGAAAAGCATTTTAAAATGTCAATCACCGTCACAAATGCATTTTAAAAATAACACACACTACACTCGGTTCCAAATGAATTCGCACTACATGTAAACAATGTTTATAAAACTAAAGAGCTTCCTTTACACAATAATTTTTGTCATATTTAACTTTTGTTTTAATTTGAAATCAGCCTTAAAACTTTTAATCAAAAATTATAGGGGGCGCTAGTGTTGATTGTACCTGGCAATATATAGACTAAAGCCAAACTTGGATATTTATAATAGTAGTACAATTGTAATAATTATTCTTGGAGATTCGTCTGTTTAAAATAATTTAATCTGACGTTTCTATGTTGATAACATTCAATTGATAATCAATTGATTTGATAATATCTCACCAATTCGACCTTCAATAATAAATAAATAAATAACTGAAGGTACAACCCGCGACCACTTTAACACAAAGGCTGTGAATAAAATAAAATAATATTTACATGTTTTGCATCTTCAATTGGAATATATTACACTACGATATCGCGTGAACGTGCATTCGACGCGACGAATAATTCTAAACTGAACAATGAATACATACATTTAACATTATGTACACACACATTACTATAAATTGCAAAAAAAAATCAAAATTTCGTATTAGAATAATTGTTTTTTTATCAATACGTCACAAGTTCAACATCAGGGGAGCCATTGATATCGTAGAGAAAGTTTATAAATAAAGTTTATCAACTATGTTTGCAAGTATTTTCATATAAAATATATCTTATTATTTACTAAAATGCTGTTTTAATACGAAAATATCTCTGACCCAAACGTCTCTTTAATACTCGCATTTTGGTTAATTTTGACCCGCGGCCAAAAAAGGTTGCCGACCCTGCTATCTACACTACGTACCATCGCCACGACCACTATGATTGCAAAGTTTACGAATCGTCAGATTAAATGAATCGAAATAAACTGTCAACTATAAAATATCACCTACGTAATTCATGAATTTTAATGTAGGTTAAAAACAGCTAAAATTTCAGACAACTCCACCTACGTAAAGAAATTCACAGAATGCTCTCTCTCCTTATCATGAAAATTAGGCAATTTACATAATTATTTTTTTCACAACTTTTCACACGAAACATTTCTGTTCGGGTATTAGGTTAAAGAGAAGAAAGAATACGCATTTTTAACTTACATTATGTTATAAATCAAGCCGGTTTAGTCTTTTACGACATATTTTTGTGTTAATAATAAATAAAATAAAATTACTAATTAACTTAAACCAGCCATTCTCAAAGTGTGTTCCGCGGAACCATAGGGCTAAAATACTGCAAAAAATACCTACCAAAGGAAGATTATAAGGTTACATCTAAATATTCCAACTAAATATTACGTAATATTACATTGCAATATGATTATTCATAAATATATATAAATCAGATTTTTTATAATTATATTAAGGCTTTTTCCTTCGCCAAAAAAGTTTGAGAACCGCTGACTTAAACAAAACACAAACTATAACATATACATTTGAAAATTGCTAAAATATTAGTTTCGGGTAATAAGGTTCAACGATATGTCCCATATCGCATATATTTCCTTTGACATAGCCACTCTAATATATGTGACTCGACGCGTCTGCCTGTTTGTTTTTTCCGCTTGTCGACATTTATATAAACGTTTACATATCAAATATTTGATGAATAATTACGAAGTTATTTACGTTTATAGATCTTCTTTTTTTTCTGTAAGTCGTTTATTATGTTGAAGTAATCAAAAATAACTTCAAGAACCGGCAGTTATTGCAATTTTACACATTTCTGACTTTTAGCTACTGAGGTGGATTTAATTTCACGTAAACACTGACGTGGGGGCCTCAGAGACCCGTATATATATGTGCTTGTATTTAAAAATCTTTAGGGTTTTTAGGGTTTAGTGTTTAATATTTAGCTTCAGTGGATGTATTTAAATAAAATAAAATATTTTTTAAATAATTTATTTGTATATAATTAACTATCATTTCAAAGTTTAGAAAACATTATATTGGCAAAAATCGCTAGAATAATTCAAAAAATGTTATTTTCTCAAAACCTGAGAGGTCCACTCAGTAGTTAAAGGTTAAAACGTTTCCGTTATGCCGGCTTAAAGACGGATGTACACCGTCCTTTACTTGTCTCGGCTGTTTCCTAGCTAATTTCGAAATTTGACTGGTGTTTCATTTGATCGTAAACTCAATAACAAAGATACATAAAAAATGTTATTAATTAATTTTAATTACGTTGGCAAATTGCCTGAAAATGTGAGCTTGAGGGCGCTTCATGGGTTCGAGCACTTCAAGTGTCTTTTTGGCATTCGAACCTTTTTCAGAATTAATAACTTTTTTATTATTTTTATATTATTAGTAGCCTCCCTCTTTATCAGTTCAAGAAAATCATAAAAAGCAAACTTATTCAAAATTCATATTACACGTTAGATGAATATCTTACTGATAAAAAAGCTTGGATATAATCAATGTCATTTTATGTTTACCCTTAGGTATACAATAGGATGACAATGCCCCTATACAGCAGCTATTCTTCTACATCATAGTCGATTTATTATATATTATTATGACATTAGTATGTAAGTGGACAATGCCAGTATACAGCAGCTAAATCAAATTGATAATTATTTATATTTGTATTGACGAGTAAAAGCGCTCTATTGGAGCCCATTTACTAAAAGTAAATAAATTAAAAAAATATATATATAATTAAAATTTCATTTAGTTTATATAATAGTAGTCCTTTTTATAATATGTAGTTCTAATGTAATTTTGTAGGTATTCTTTTTTTTAAACTTTGTTAAAACGAATCGTGGACCAACCTAACCTCTGTATAACGAACCTCATTATAACAAATTACTTGATATAACGAATTATTTTCTGATTCCCTTCAGTATCGTTATATCAAGATTAAACTTAACCCTTAATAGCCTAGAGTATCAATTTTGATACCAATCTTTTAAACCGAATGTTCACATTACTATTAGTTTTTTTTATAGGTTGGCTGTTCGTATTTTACTGTTGTATAATATTCTTTCCAACGAAATTAAAAAATAAAACAAATGTCATTATTGTTTTATTTTATCTATGATATATTACTTGCGCGGCAAAGTGAACTTTCGTAAATCAGGCTATTAAGGGTTAAAATACATGTCGGTTTAAATAAAGAATTACTCTTCTCTTGAAATGATAAAACAGTAACCAATTTCATTAACCCGAGAAGGCCTTTTACAGCAAATGAACTAATGAAGGGTTACCTCTAAGAGGGTGCTGAGTAAAGGTAATTTTATTATCCCAAATTTTGGGAAAAATCTTACGTACCTTATTTAATAATGATTCATATTTTGCTTTTTGTTTTTTCAGGTTACCCGGCTTTTGATGAGTGTTATAAGTTTTGATAATAACATCGCTCTACCTAATGTATTATGTAGTCATGAAGAACAATTTGATTAGAGCCATACTGTGTACATCTTCGTCTTCCATTATCTTTAGCAATGAGTTAGCCACGGTGTTGTTATAAAAGTTTTTAAATATTAGTGATTACTTTATCGCATTTATTAAAAAAACTATTCTTCTTCTTCTTTCGTTTTTTATAGATATACTAGCTTTTACCAGCGACTTCCACCGTATTTAAATCATTAAATAAGTATTAAAGATCATTTCAATAGAAATTAATCAATATGATTCCAAACAGCTGAAAGTATCCTATGTTACTTCTAGTACCTCCAAAAATGTGTGTACAAAGTTTCATGATGATCGGTTAAGTAGTTGTTGCGTGAAAAAATAACAAACAAACTCACATTCACATTTATAATATTAGTAGGGATTGTAATAGGCTAAGTATACATTATGTATAAATGTAATGTAAATAATAGTAAAATAAGTAACACTGCATACAACATGTATCAATAATAAATTAAATAAACAGAAATACATATACGAATTTGGACAAGGTAGTAGGATAAACAAAGTTTCAACTTACATGAAGCTGTTACTAAGCAGGGACGTTATTTCATCCTAAAATCGATAATCGGCGTTAAAACTGCCCTTTTAGGGAAAATGTGGCCATAAAACACGGTCTACTTGAAAAAATAGGCAATAGAAGTGCTGACTACGACTGACCTTATGTTTATATGTCAATGGGGATTAATGTTTGCACGGATTAAAACAAATTCTTTCAATCTGTAATGAAACTCGAGACAACATACCTAATAATTCTATTATGCATGTCTTAATAAATTAAAACTTCTTTACTTCTTATTACTTTACTAGCTTTTACCCGCGGCTTCGCTCGCATTTAAGTCATTAAATAAGTATCAGAGAGCATTTCAGTAGAAATGAATCAATATTATTCCAAACAGCTGAAACTATAGTCAATTGGAAATTATAGTAAAAAATAATTATTTTTTAAAATAAAAAGTATCCTATGTTACTTCTAGTACCTCCAAAAATATGTGTACAAAGTTTCATGATGTAACGTAACAAACAAACTCACATTCACATTTATAATATTAGTAGGGATTACTTATATTTTAGGAATTAAATATGAATTACAAATGTGAACTTAAAAAATAAAAACGTAATATTTCTTAAACAAAAAACAATTGAAAAAGCGTGCTGTCAGTTTGAGCGCCAAAATTAGGCTTAGACATCGAATTGTTCGAACAGCTATGTTAAAAACTACGATCTAATTATACGAAAGCTAAAGTAAGAAAACCTCAAGTCCATGTTTACCGTTATATGACCTATGGGCTTATCACGAATTTTAGTGTGGTTTTCGAACCGAGTTCGCTTCAAGCGATTTGTATGGAAATTTGAGCAGCGCCACCGCGTGCGGATTTGGAACTACAATATTTTAGATACTTTTTGTTAATTTTCGAACGTCTCGATCTTTCGTTCATTTGATAGATTGCTGGTGCTCGTTAGTCGTTAGTAAAAATTCATGATCCCGATTGCTAACGGATCCGTTTTACTTGTGATAGCTCGATTCGAAAGCCAGACTAAGTTCGTGATAAGCCCACTGAGCTTTAAAACCAAGTAGGTACTGAAAAAGGCTCTTAAAAAACCTAAAACATACATGTACCCTCATAAAGTTTTATTTGATTTAGCTAAGCCGAGGTCATTAGGTGCGGCCCCCTCTTACTTTTATAAATAGGTCATTCATTGCCGAACAAATTACGAATTAATTCTCCATAAACTAGTTTTTATAATTCATAAAGTTTGTCTATTTTTTTGCCTTAAAGAAGCACATTAGAACTGTTTAATTGTTACGTTCTTCTTATTACTTCTTTCTTTATTAATGACCTTAGAAATCTAATGAAGATAATTCTGCCAAGATAATTCTAGCGAGTTTCTTGTGGTCTTCTTCTCGTGATATGCCTTTCCGAAGCCACGGTAGAATACATACAGATGTTGGCTGTATTGCGAACCCTCTACGCCCGGGGAAAAATCGTGTCGCTCGCCTATGAGTAAGTAAGACGCTGTTCACATTTGTCGGGTGCCTGGGCCGATAACTCTCTCCCCGCTTCCCCTTGCTCCGCCCACCCATGCGTCACGGCCGCAGATTAAGCACACAAGATCGCAGCGCGCAAGCAGAGTTGTGTTTTGTTTTTAGCTTCAATCGGGTCCGACAACTAACTAGTGTGAACAGAGGCGCCGACATCCGATTAAAATCCGGACCCGACAGCCGACAAGTGTGAACGTAGCGTAAGTCACCACAGTAAGTTTTATATAGAGTATTATTATTTTTTTAAATTAAATTATAATTAAAATCTAATAAAAAGAAAATTATCAAAGCGAATATAATTCAAATAATCGTAAATAAAAAGATTATTAATTATTAAGTTAGTCCTTGGGAAGCGTGAATTTATTTTTGAATTTGAATTCATGTACTAAATATATAGCATGGACTAAGGACTTGCGTGGAGATTGTTTTATGTTAGCAATTGTTTTCATTTTAATAATCTAGACCTCCATTGAATACCGAAACAAAAAAAGAACTAAATTAAATTAAGTAATTTTCATCCCCACTAATATTATAAATGTGAATGTGAGTTTGTTTGTTACGTTTTCACGCAACAACTACTTAACCGATCATCATGAAACTTTGTACACATATTTTTGAAGGTACTAGAAGTAACATAGGATAATTTTTATTTTAAAATATATATATTTTACTATAGTTTTCAACTGACTATAGTTTCAGCTGTTTGGAATCATATTGATTCATTTCTATTGAAATGATCTCTGATACTTATTTAATGACTTAAATGCGAGCGAAGCCGCGGGTAAAAGCTAGTATATAATATAAAAACATAATGTATTTTTATTAATGGAAACGTTTGCAATTAATCTTTATGTAATTTGTCAGTCGTGTCACAAATGACGATTTTAAATGACCTTTTGACACGCAATTGTGATTGGTCAACTGTCCTAGGGTGTATATGGTCTCAGATTTTGTGGCTGTCAACAACAGAAGTACGATTTAAACAGCGGTCAATGCATATCAAACTGTTTGCAGTCCCAGTGGGGCTACTCAGGCATATCAGAAGTTTCGTAATACGGTCGTCACCTCAGTGGGCTTATTACGAATTTAGTCTGGCTTTCGAATCGAGCTGTCACAAGTAAAACGGATCCGTTAGCAATCGGGATCATGAATTTTTACTAACGACTAACGAGCACCAGCAATCTATCAAATGAACGAAAGATCGAGACGTTCGAAAATTAACAAAAAGTATCTAAAATATTGTAGTTCCAAATCCGCACGCGGTGGCGCTGCTCAAATTTCGATACAAATCGCTTGAAGCGAACTCGGTTCGAAAGCCAGACTAAAATTCGTGATAAGCCCACAGTAGCTTACGTGAATTTTGTCATATAAGCCCGAAAAATTTCTATTAAATGGCCGTAAAATAAGCTTTGAGTAGCCTATCCCTCGTGACGTCCCTATCAAATCCGTAATTTCGTGAATGATTACGGGCATGTAAGTGTTCCTGAGTATTTTCGACCAAAGTTTGTGCGCCTGAGTAGCCCTCCAGGTTAGATATTTCATTATCTGGAGATTTCTATAACAGAGAGTATTGTAATTTGAGATTAAGGCCATATATGTATTTATTATAAATGGGTATTATATATTAAAAAATAATAAAAAGGATTCGTACCTTTTTTTCTAACTGATTTAAATAAAAAAACAAATGAAACCTTTTTTAATCAGATTTTTTTTCGATTTTTTTTTCCAGTTCATTAAAAATATAGAACACGCTCTAATTACAGAGGTTGAAAATTTTTTTTTTCGAGTCAATTATCATCCCTTCCGGTTTTTTGTATCATATCATGTGTTGAGGTAATTTTGTTGGTAGGTAGGCTTAATAAACAAAACCATTGAGTAGAAAAATATATATTTTTCAGGCAAGATATTATTTATGTATTATTATTATTAAATATTTTTATTCACTCTTTGGTGGTCGATTCTACAAGCCGAAAATACTTATTTAAGAAGATTTGGGGTTTTGACGTTTATTCTGTCATTGTTATCTTTCTTGTTTTTTTTTTGTCTTGTTATTGCCACAATGCATTGTGATAATTATAATAATATAATATAATATAATATAATATAATATAATATAATATAATATAATATAATATAATATAATATAATATAATATAATATAATATAATATAATATAATATAATATAATATAATATAATAATATAACAAAGCGATTAAAGTTGTTATTGTGCATAGTTTGTTTGTGTACATTCTTCGTTGTTGTTGATAAATGTTAATTTTTATTTTTCATGAAATGAAAAAATATACTTTGAAGTTATTTCACACAAAATATAAACTATAATTATGAAAATGTAATTACCGGCTATGTTAATAAGGCGATGTGTGTATATGTAACTTATTCTTCTTCATATATTCTTCTCCAATGGAAAAATTTTCAAAATAAACTGCTCATATATCGGTCCCATAGAGTCTTCAAAAGTAAAGAAGAGTGAGATGCTGATAAACCTCACAGAACTCCAGCCAGAATAGTCTGCTGTCGATCAATATCCAACCTGCAGAGTTTGTAGTTCAAAAAAAAAAGATAAATATTTTATTAGCATAGGCACTAAAGGCTATGCTCATCGTTAGACTCTACAATAGCTCCGGAAAGGCGTATGACGAGAAGAAAACCACAAGAAACTTGTCAATCAAAGCCTAGTAGGTATATAAAATAAAAACGAAATTATTGTTAGGAAAATTCAATAACTTGTTATTTGTGGTAAATGTCGATTACACTTCATCGAACAAGTCGATAATCGAATCATTCGGTCGTAATATCGGGCAAATTTAATAATCGAGTGAAACCAATCGCATGACTGTATTGCAATTCTTTTTTTAATCGAAAAACAAATATTAATACGGAAGGGAATATTTTCTGTAAAATTTATTGCATCTAATTGAACGTTTGGAGCTGAAAATGTGGTAATGACTAATATTAATTGATTCCATTAGTATAATATTTTTATAGCAAACTTCAGTACTTTTGAATTTACAATACTTATAAAATGTCCCGTGTCTTAACCATAAACCATGGACACTATTATTAGACTATTATTTAGGTCCATGATTTATAGATTGTCTCTATAAAGTAAAATTCAGTTCTTTTTGTTAATTATTTCATATACAAGCTATGATTGACGAGTTTCTTGTGGTCTTCTTCTCGTCATACGCTTTTCCGAAGTCATTGTAGAGTGTAACGATGAGCAAGCGCACGCCTTTAGTGCCTATGATAAACTGTTTTTATTTCATATAGACAAGTTCATTCACACATATATAGATTTCTTAACAAATTATAAAAAAATAACTGTCACCTGTAAATTGCTTAGTAAAATAAAATATGTCTGGTTCGTAGTCTTGTATTTCCTTTTTTAATCCCAGACATCCCATTGTAATAAGTGTATGTACATTGTGGTGACCATCGTATCAATATTTCTGAGGATTTTTTCGAAAATAAAATAAATGAATATTTACTAAAAAAGAATAATAATTTTTAGAGAGTATTTTTACGATATATCCCATGAGCAAGTAAGCGGTTAGGTTCAGTCATTAGGGTGGATTTATTGGACACTAGACGTGCGAGCATATAGCTTAATATATTAGAGTTAGGGCGGTCACACATGTTGGCCATTCAAGCATGGTGTGCAACAAAAAGTCAGAACTTATCTCCGCTCAATAACAAGCAAAATGTGGATGTATATTGTGTATAAACGCCTTAATGAAAATATTTCATTTAGTCACGAGCAGTGCGTTATAAATAATGAATGCTCTCTATCTCGGACACTATTCCCTTGAGGGGTGGGCAGCAAACACACGAGTAGAGACAGCAGTGGCCTTACACTAACTTATAAAAAAATTATAATAATAACGTGATCTACCAACTAACTTTTGTCTGTGTGAACGGTGATATTCAGGTGCTATGATAAGTAAAAAAAGCACAATACATATATTACATATCCCTTACTAATATAAATGTGAATGTGAGTTTGTTTGTTACGTTTTCACGCAACAACTACTCAACCGATCATCATGAAACTTTGTACACATATATTTGGAAGTACTAGAAATAATATAGGATACTTTTTATTAAAAAAATTATTATTATTTTTTACTATAGTTTCCAACTGACTATATTTTCAGCTGTTTGGAATCATATTGATTCATTTCTATTGAAATGATCTCTGATACTTATTTAATGACTTAAATGCGAGCGAAGCCGCGAGTAAAAGCTAGTATTATATAACTAAATAACCTTTTACGTTCCACTAATTACGTCAAAGATTTTAAATTACAATTTTACAAAATATACATTATAAATGTCATACCAATAAAACAACAGTACAATCATGTCTTTTAATGTAGATACAATACTCGAAACAAAATAAAAACCATTGTAGCTCTACGAATTCTTTTATATATATGTATATGTAAGTGTAAGCAAAAGTTCATATGATATCTTTATCTTTATCTATACATATAGCCTTCAAATTTATATCTTTAGGTTAACTTCCTGTTAGACCGGATGAGTTTGATGATTTTTATATATTCAACTCTTTTATAAAGAGTGTATTGACTAATTAAAAATATTATGTAGCTTACTGTTATTCTAATTAATTTTGAAAGTCAAGATAAAATAATAAGTGAATATTTTTTTAATATCGAATTAATTTCAAATTTAAATTTTGTCAATTGTTTTTTTTTTCGTTGGGATCATAATTCAGTTGTTTTTCAGTAAAATACTAAAGTGACTGAAACCTTCCAAGACTATTCTCTTCGTTCTTCCGCTTATCATCATCTACTGATTCCTTCTCACACCACGTTCTTCTACTCAAATTCCTTTACTCTAGAAGCTATACTTCTGGAATGACTAAATCTACACCATCTCTTCCTATCTTCAAACTTAAACTTACATCATTATTCCTCTCTCCTTCTGAATAATATTTGTATATAGGTATGTGTATGTAGTTTACTTAAATTTATGTATTTTATATCCCTACTAATATTATAAATGTGAATGTGAGTTTGTTTGTTACGTTTTCACGCAACAACTACTTAACCGATCATCATGAAACTTTGTACAAATATTTTTGGAGGTACTAGAAGTAACATAGAAAAAAATTATTTTTTACTATAGTTTCCAATTGACTATAGTTAGTATGATCTCTGATACTTATTTAATGACTTAAATGCGAGTGAAGCCGCGGGTAAAAGCTAGTATTAATTATAAAATAGAATTCTTAAATTGCATTGCCCAATACTAACACTGCTACTTCTATGACAATTGGTTATCTGGAAGAAATTACTTTTAATGATAAAATCGCCAATTGCTCTAAATCTGTTTCTTATGTGTTGTTAATTATTATTATTAATACTAGATTTACCAGAGCAGTCAAAATGACTGGTCTTGCAAGATCAAATTAAAATTCCTACTGCGTGTAACATTTTCTTTAATTCATCTAATCTCCTTTAATCTATAACAGAAGAATTAGTTTATGAACTTCATATATATTGTATATATATTCGTAAAACAAATCTTTTTTTTTTTGGTAGAAATAGGCATATTTAAATAATAATAATAATAATAATAAAAATTCTTTATTGCGCTTCAAAAAACATGGCACAATGGCGAGCTTAATGCCATTTGGCATTCTCTACCAGCTAACCATTAGGAGAAGAATGCGGTGAATGAGGCGCCAATATAATTAATAATAATAATAAAAAATGTACATATTAGCCATACACATAAATACATACAATATCGATATATACTTATATAAAATAAATACGTGGTAAATCTAGTATTAAAGTGGCAAAATAGTCGGTCATAAACAGTCGCTATGTAATACTTGTGGTCGAATAAAACGTGTGAATCTAAATATATATAACTCAAAGGTGACTGACATCGTGATCTATCAACGCACAGCCCAAACTACTGGACGGATTAGGCTGAAATTTGGCATGCAGGTAGATGTTATGACGTAGGCATCCGCTAAGAAAGGATTTTTATAAATTCTACCCCTAAGGGGATAAAATAGGGGATGAAAGTTTGAATAAATCTTATTAGATTTTCGACTGATTGAACTGAAATTAAAGATTGGAGCTACTATGATGAAGACGTTTTTACACACGCTAAACAAAAATAAAGCCGCAAAAACTATACCTAATTAATAATAATACTTCTTACCGCGGGCAACAGCTAGTTAGTAAATAAAATTCGGGAATAAATTGGTGTTTCAACGCACGAGTCATTCAGTTTAATAAGATCGTAAAATCTTGTTTACTACTGCGGGCATAATTCATAATTTTGTCCTATAAACGTTTTTTATATTCATCTCTCAAATATGTTTTGTATTGACTGTGTTTATCGTATGTGCGTGAGGTCTTATAATGAAATATCATGGAATTGACATCTTTTACTGGAAGCTGAACAAGTTCAAAAATAATTACTTAAACCATCCATTCTCAAAGTGGTGTTCCGCGGAACCCTAGGGCTAAAATACTGCAAAAAATACCTACCAAAGGGAGATTATAAAGTTACATCTAAATATTCCAACTAAATATTATATAACACTTTTTTATAATTATATTAAGGCCAAAAAAGTTTGAGAACCGCTGACTTAGGGTTATTAGTATATTGACTTTTACTGACATTGCTACTTTTATTATTATCTCATTATAGTTAAAGCACAGATTAATTTAGGTTTCTGATATACTCAATACAACAATGAAGAATCTACACAAACAAACTATGCACAATAACAACTTTAAATCGCCTGTAAAATTGCGATCGTCATACGCCTTTCCGAAGTCATGGTAGAGTCTAACGATGAGCAAGCGCACGCCTTTAGTGTCTATGCTAATAAACTATTTTCATTCAATTTCATGTTAATAGTACATAATTTGACACTGGTAAATAATTAATTACAAAGATAAAAACGGTTAGAACAAACACGTGGTTATAAGACTACAAATAGAAAAGTATGTCTCCGAGACCGTATTTCAATGGCACGTCTGACCCTTGTCATTTGTCAGGTTATATTTGTGAGGAAATCCAGCAAAAAGTGTGGCTAGGGATTATGCGTAAATCAAGCCGCAATTCAGACTGAACTACAAACGATATTGAGTGACAATTGTATAGTTTATTGAATTATTACGGATTATATTGGCTTGCAATTATTGTTTGCAATCTTACCTCGAAAACTACATAGAGAATACGCGGCTTAGACCATTTTCATTTTATTTTGTAGAATAATAATAATAATAATTTATTTCATTTATATTTGTATTGACGACTAAAAGCGCTCTATTGGAGCCCAATTACTAAAAGTAAATAAATAAAAAAAACGTTCTCTCTCTAATCTCATTCTTAGTACTCCTTCACATTCTTCTACTCTTTATTCTAAATTCTTCACTTTAAAAGCTGTCTCCTTCTGGAATGATCTATCCTCTAACCTTCGCAATGCTCCTTCTCTTCCCATCTTTAAGAAATCTTTAAAAGAATATTATCTCACTTCCTAGTATTTATGTATCTATGTAAAATGGTTTGTATCGTGTGTAGTTCAAATGTTTATCTGTATTGTATCTATTTGTACCTCCCGCTATTTCTCTTCTCCATTGCTCTACATCTCAAAGTTGGTTGCCTGGAAGAGATCGCTTCTTACCGATAAGCCGCCATCTCTTCTTACTCGCTTACTCTGTATTATTAAATGAATTTTTTTTACAGAAAATGATGACTATTTATTTAAGAAACATTTATTTATATTAAATACAAAAATTTAAAATACGAAAACTTCTCAAATGATATAGATTTCAGAAATAACTCAATAAAATAAACTCTGATATGATTATCTATGAATACATATAATTTCATGTATATAATCAGATCTAAAAACTGGCCAGATCTTATTATATACAACATTATACATAACTCTATATAGTTATAGTTAATATAATCATATATTATTCCTTACAGCAAAAAAAGTATAGGTATACTACATATGGATTGCATGTATACCATAGTATCGCCACGCTAACGATCCGGTTTATACCCGCGCCAATAGATGTTTCACATCAATAATAAATAAATAAACGTTAGAGGTCGCTGTACGACAACTAGCAATCGTATGCATTTAAATCACAACTGTCTAACACAATATAGTAACATATAATGCAGTTGGAATGCATTTTATGGCAAATGGAAACAGTTGCCGACGTACCAACAGCATTATTCATCTTAAGAAAGTGCATTGAACTTTCGTTTATGAAAACTATTTACGATGTTTACTTTTTTATTTATATTTGATTTTTTTATATATCTTAAATAAAAATCACAATTATCCGTACTGTGTAATGTCATTAAAAAAAAATTAATAACTTTTCTAATTGGACTCCAATAGAACGCGTTTACTCGTCAAAATAAAAATAAATATAAATATAAATTATTACAATCAACTTGATTTAGCTATAATTGGTTGTTTCAGGCGTTACTTTGGGGAAATCCATATTAAAGGAAATTATTTAAAATTATTTTGCTTATAATTCCCGCTACATTAGGTCAGTAACTTGTCTCGACGCGTTTCGCTACTTCACGTATCCTGATGATGCCACGTAAAGTGGCGAAACGCGTCGAGACAAATTGTTGAATGTTGTAGCGGGAATTTAGCAAAGCAAAATAATTTTAAATAATTTCCTTTGACTTACAAAGTGTAATAAGTAACCGTACAGTGTGAATAAGCCTTTAAACAAACTGTGATTTCCCGCGAGAGTCAGATGAGGAACTTTGCCAATAACAGAATTATTGTTGACGGAGGACGCTATTTAAAAAACCAAAAATCTGTCCTTAAATTTTATTCAAATTGGGACATTGTTACTACGTTTTTCATGAGTTTAATTACGCAAAGAAGTCTAGATTTATAATGAAATAAAATGAAAATATTTTATTAGCATAAGTGTTATAATAAAATAGTAATATTATAATCTATGGTCTTGTATTGTAATTTACTCTATGGTTAACTTGAGTGTTCGGCTGTTGTAACGTAATGTCATATCTGTACAGTGTGTTGAATATATGCATCTGAACTTATCCAGTTATTACAATCACTATATAATAGTAGACATTAAAGGCGTGCTCATCGTTAGACTCTACAATGACTGCGGAAAGGCTATGACGAGAAGACCACAAGAAACTCGTGAATTAAAAAAAAGATATTTATTTTGTACCTGAGCATTACGTTTACATTAATCCTATGGCCTAATGCTAACAGTCCTAGATCATTTTATAACTCAGCCATTTTAAATTTTTGTTTTTATCAAACAGTTGAAGATATAGCTTACATATATAGATATAAGCCAGCGGTTCCCAAACTTTTTTGGCGAAGGAAAAAGCCTTAATATAATTATAAAAAACTGATTTATATGTATTTATGAATAATCATATTACAACGTAATATTTAGTTGGAATATTTAGATGTAACCTTATAATCTCCCTTTGGTAGATATTTTTTGCACTATTTTAGCCCTAGGGTTCCGCGGAACACACTTTGAGAATGGCTGAAATAAGCTATAGCTCGAAACATCTTGGAAAATTCTAATTCGTATTTTAAAATAATACACTATTAAATAAAAATAAACAAATGAACTAAAAAAAAAACAAAACAAAACACTAATTGATTGTATTTTATTAGACGTTTTAAATTAATTCTTAATATTTTAATTACTGAACGATGAACGTCCTTATTTGTTCCCTATAATTACACCTATCATTTCAAAAGAGGGAATAAAAAAATTACACTTTATTCGATGACAAACTAACATATGTACAATAATTCATAAACTATCGTTTTTTAACTTACGCTATAATGGTTGTAATAAATAAAAAAATTGTGGTGGAGATTGTGCCCTCCACCAATTTATGTGTTCCATCCTTGTCAAGGGGAGTGCTAACCGTCTCTCCTTTCAATAGACACAGGTGGCGCGCTCAACAAAAATGTATTTATACGGACTAACAGAAAAATGTCGATTGTGTGATATAGCATTTTATTAAAATTATCAATGAAAAATATAAAATTTACTAGATTTTTATTAAAATACACATATAAAACAATTTATTTAATAATACTAAGTAGTTATTTTGACTAATATAATTGTTTTAATAAGAATAAAATGCAAAATATTCAATTTGACAGATTTTGTACTGTACAGCGCCATCTAGTGATGAGTAGCTAACATCAATAGTATTATGTTTATTATTACATGTTATCTTTAGAAAGCAATATATTTATCTTAAACATTCCTCAAACATTCCTCCAAATCTACTCGAGTTAACCTCAAACAAATTTATATTGAACTAGCTTTTACCCGCGGCTTCGCTCGCATTTAAGTCATTAAATAAGTATCAGAGATTATTTCAATAGAAATGAATCAATATCATTCCAAACAGCTGAAACTATAGTCAGTTGGAAACTATAGTAAGTGTACATATTTTTTAAATAAAAGTATCCCATGTTAATTCTAGTACCTCCAAATATATGTGTACAAAGTTTCATGATGATGGGTTAAGTAGTTGTTGCGTGAAAACGTAACAAACAAACTCACATTCACATTTATAATATTAGTAGGGATAATGACATATTTGCCATCGTTTCGTATTTAGTATTTACATTCGTACGTATAGATAAAAGTCATTGAAATTAGTTTAAAAGTTTAAACGAATTAGAAAGCATTGTTGTTCTTCTATAACTTTTTTTAAAACTCCCACAATAGATGATTACTTTTATTGTTCCGATTTGAAGAGAGAAGAAATCGTACAAAAATTTATATCGCCGTAAATGTTGTAAATTAATTTTTAATTAATTTTAAAATACTTTATAATTTAATAGGAGCAAAAGCTGCAAAACATATTCGAATACCTATAGGTTATAGGCTGCAAAGCTGCGTACAATTATTATTTGTTTTGTTTTTCCCCCTTTAATCTATTTGGTATATATGCAGAGGCGGCTCGTCCTAAAGAGCGCTGGTGCAGTGCACTCCCACGAAAATTACAGAAGTAATCTATATTTCTTCATAATACATACTATCCTTACATTACATTCATTTTATTCTACTATGCCTATACAATAGTATATTATATTACCTATATATACGCCGCTGTAATATAAGTTCTGTAATTTTCGTGGGAGTGCACTGCACCAGCACTCTTTAGGACGAGCCGCCTCTGTATATATGTATGCATTTTTGTAATTTTATTAGAAGTGTTATCTATCCCTTTATCACGCTGAGCATGCCGTCCTATCCTATAATTAAAATTTCATTTAGTTAGTATAATAGTAGTATATAGTCATAATGTAATTTTGTGGTAGACTTTATAAATAAATCATTGAAATACTCTTCTATACAACGAAAATCAGGCTTGGCTTTAGTTGAGGATCCCAAAACTGTACGAATAACGAAAAGATTAGGAGCTACAGCAATACCCCGCTTTACACGACCCCGTTATGCGCGGTTTCGCTATAACGCGAAATTCAAATTTCTTATTAAATTACGCGAAAGAGTGCGTATAAACATAATGTAGTCATCAACTTCTCTATGGTCGCGGGAATTTCAGTTAACACGATTTTTTCCGGAACGTATCCCTCGCGTAAAGCGGGGCTTTACTGTATATATTAAGTATGACCGCGAAAGATTTTACATTTGAGTAATTCCTGGGTTCCTCAACTAAAGCGTTACCCGAAAATCATTTTAAAGTATATTGGGTTTTCTTCCGGGTTTAATGCAATCTATAAAATCGACGCAATAAATTGGATTTATGTAATATGTAATAAAATATTGAATTATATGAACTCGTTTTGCTAATTTTTAGGTCAGTAGTATACAATATCAATTATATTCCAGTGCAGCGGTTCTCAAACTTTTTTGACGAAGGAAAAAGCCTTAATATAATTATAAAAATCTGATTTATATGTATTTATGAATAATCATATTGCAATGTAATATTTAGTTGGAATATTTAGATGTAACCTTATAATCTCCCTTTGGTAGGTATTTTTTTGCAGTATTTTAGCCCTAGGGTTCCGCGGAACACACTTTGAGAATGGCTGTTCTAGTGAATAAAATAAAATAAAATTGTTTAGTTATTTAAGTTTAGAATGTCGTTTTTTTTTAAAATAAATATCAAATAATCAATGCCAGTGTTGACGTTTTTTTTAGTAAGTAAGCTCCAAAAGCGCTTTAAGCCGCCGATACATTTAAGTTTTGATTTCAAACCACTTATTTGATTTCTATAAGAATACTTTTTACTTAAAAACATTTGCAGAAATATCAATACTGGGAACTTAATAGCTGAAACTTTTTCGTTTAAGATAAAATATTGGTTTTAAAATGCATTTATATATTTTCGATTAAATGCATAATTAATTTGAAAAATGAGTCTTTAGGTAGAACTGTTTTTGTTGCAAATATTTTGTTAAATCTAATTTTTAATATAAAAAAATAATTAATACTTACATTTTAAAAATTAAATTCACTAAAAACCAACACTTTTTTTCACAAATATTATTTTATATATACAAACAAACACAAAATTATATATTGTACTCACTGAAAGAGTTAATACGATATAACAACATGTTAGTGTCGCGTCGCGAGTCTATGAACGGATTTGCCGCCCAAAACGTGTGTAGCAGCTACAAAGCAATGTCGGGAACTGACGCGCTTGCAAATAGACGGCCGCGTTTTAACTTTTACACCTAATATTACTAAATTATAAGATTTAAGACATTTATTTCCTCAAAAAGAACTGCAGAAATTTACTTAATTGAGACAAAAAAATAATAATTATATATTACAAATAAACATAACGTACGTCTTCTATGACAATTGGTTATCTGGAAGAAATTACTTTTAGTGATAAGATCGCCAATTGCTCTAAATCTGTTTCCTATTGTTGTTGTATTTATTATTATTATTATTATTACAACAATAATAATAATAATAATATACAACTTCATCACAAGGCACTCAAACCCATTACATGTTTTATAATTATATATATTTTAATTTAGTATTTAAAGCTAGTATATTTTTTATATTTACTTCAATATTACAATAGGTTTTAATTCAAAGATTTCGAAACGCTGGAATAAAAAAATAATTTAAAAAAAAAAAACAGGATATATTATTTAAAATTAATAACATTACAGACTTACTACATTCTATGTAGCGACACTTAAGGAACTGCGCGTTTAACGACGTTAAATAGAGAGTAAAAAAAATTGATTTTATTTTACTATTATAATACATATGTATTTACTAATAAAGTATAAAGAACGTACACAGTTCTTATTAATTTCAGCAACTTAAGCCGCGTCTCCTGCTCCTGTTTCTTCGAAACATTACACAAAAACATTGAAACATTGGGGCGTGGCCGTACACAATGTTTTTGCTTTCCGTCGACCACGGAAAACAAAAAACATTGTGTATGAATACAAAAATGTGTATGGCCACGCCTCAATGTTTCGATGTTTTTGTCTAATGTTTCGAACAAACAGGAGCAGGAGACTCGGCTTTAGAGAGTACTGTTTATTGTTTAATAATTATATATTGAGGATGTATAGAGTGTATCATTGTATGGATTATAAGGTAATTTTTTTTATTAATTAATATAAAAAAAATTATATAAAAACTTTTGAAGTGATTATTGAATAATAGCATACCTAAATATTTTGGACAAAAATCTTCAAAACTTAAATATTCCCTTCAATAAACGTAACTCGAAAGGAAATGCAAATTTTATAATAATATTATGTTAAATAACCGTTACTTTAAAATAATACTAACTTGGATATCTTCACGACTACTCCCTACTGATTAGGGTAAGTAGAAGTAAACGTTACTCGGTTTAAGGACAAACTCCCTGAGACGTCGAATATACTTTAATTGAAATGAAGTGAAAATCGTTTATTAGCATAGGCACCAAAGGCATGCGCTTTCTCATCGTTAGACTCTATAATGGCTTCGGAAAGGCGTATGACGAGAAGACCACAAGAAATCATAGCCTGTACATAAAATAATTAACAAAAAAAAACCGAATTTTGATTCAGAATAAAAGTAAATAACAATTCATAAATCAATAATGAAAATCGTTTATTAGCATAGGCACTAAAGGCGTGCACTTGCTCATCGTTAGACTCTACAATGGCTTCGGAAAGGCGTATGACGAGAAGCCTACAAGAAATTCGTCAATTCGCCTGTTCTATTGAGTATCACAGAAACCATTAAGGAAGTGTTAATTTCGACCATTTCAATAGAACCCAGCGATATAATAGCTAGAGATGTGCCGATTATGACTTTGGCCGACTAGCCGACTAGCCGATTAGTCGGTTGTAAATAAGCCGACTAATCGGCCAAGCCGACTACGGTTTAGGGGATTCCCGTGACGCTTCGTTTACAGCTGATTCGCTGCAATTTCAGTCACTACTGACATGTGGACAAATATAAATAACAAAAAAAGTTTTTTGAGTTAAACAGCTCACTAGTTTGACGATAGTTTCAAATATCATCACGTAGAATTGCAATATTAATATGTCATTAAATATTATGTTGATTTGTTTTTTAATTAAGATACTAATTTTGTTTGATAAATGTCATCAATATATTTTCTTTACAAGGAAGTAACACATACATTTTATTGGGAAATGGACACAAAGTAAGAAGCCGGATAGTCGGCGCTTTTTGCCGACTAATCGGAACATCTCTAATAACAACATTAAAGTTAAGTTATAATATGTTCCTATATGTAAAAGCGTCGGGTAAGCAATTTTGAATTTAACAGAAAAATATCAAATTTAGAATGTTGCGCCATCTCATTTAAATATCTAATTTTGTTCGAAATTGGAATAGCAGAAAATAGTGTTGCCAGCAATCTGCTTTCAAATACATTTTTATATAAGTTTCTATTTACAGTATAAATATCATGAGTTGTGAGATGATTTATAAAACGTATTGCCAGTAGACGGAGTATAGTGCAGGGGGGCCCATCTGCGACTCTTCGAAGAATGTACCCGAGTTTCATTTTCATATTTAAAAAAAATATTATCGTTCCGTATGTGTGTTCAAATTACTGACAACAAATATCAAAGACTAAGCACAACTTTTTTAATGCCTTTTAAATACACGGTACTCTTATAACGCGTTTTCATATTACGCGAATTCAAGTCCCTAGTATAACACGTGGGATTTCAGTTTATATATGTATATCTGTACTGTGAAAGTTAAATTTGTTCAATTCATAATCAAGTACGCGTTTGTTTCCACATATATCGTTTATAACATAGTTTCTCGTTAATATTAGATTTAATTCCCTTTAAAAAGAGAAGTTAAATGTGAATAATTTGTACAACGCGTCTTCCTATAAAGGGGAACCTATCTACCGCGCTATAGGGGGGAGGGGGGAGGGGGGGGGGGGGGCTTACTATATTGTAAACTAATATTTAACAATTGTTTTTTTTATAAATCGAACTGTTTATAACAAAAGAAATCCGATCTGTAACAATATCGCATAGTTACAATAAACGGCGCACAAGTGTGTAAAACAAAAAAACAACACGTATCAAAGATAACAATTATAATTCTGAGAAGGACATTACAAATATTATTGGAATGCAATCAATTCGTTACGAAATATGTTCTCTTTGTTTATAATAATTAAACACATTGCTTTTATTAATTTTATTTAACAATATCATTCGATAATCGTAATTTAGTCCGCAGACACGACTGCCGTTCTTTTGTTTTTACCAAATTCAAGATGGCCGCCGCGTTTAACAAAACAATCAAATACATTACTTTTAAATAATACAAAATAATCAAAAATATATTTACGGTGATATTAATTGATGTACATTTATTTATTAATATAAAACATAATTATATTAATAATAATATATATTGATATATTAACTTTAAATCGGAAATTCAACCTAAAACCTCTGACGTGTGACATCTTAGAGCCAGAAGTCATGTTTGTAAATGTTGGAATGGACTTAGAGAAGTTGTACGTGGAACCGCACGATTAAGTTTGTCTATGACTGGGTTGCATTGTACTATATTTTAATTCATATATCCTAATATACTAATAGTACGGACAACCGGAAATAAGGCGGGGCACGGGAATCTCCCACATTGCAAAAAGCTGGCAAAACATTATGATTCCCGTGTCCCATCCTGTAAAAATGCAAATTCATCCTTTTTTAAGCATTTGAAGGAGATTGTTTTAAATGTAAAATAATCATGTTTCGGATTAGGCACTATAAGAATAAATTGTTTCTATTTTTTTCTAATTGTTATATATTTTAATGCCCCTAGTATAGGGCAGTGGTTTCCAAAGGTGACAGCAATCCAACTCATCTAACAAACATTTACAATCTTAAGACCCACCTGTTGGTTTTCTTAAAAAAATATTGGTAAGAGAGATTCCCTAGTGGCGAGTCGTGGAACTACTTAATGCCATCTTATTTGTTCTAATTGGAATTAAAATACACGCGTTACCAATATAAATGAAAGACTGTTAAATATGATAATTTGGGATCTACTTAATATTAGATAGGTACATATTATTTACATAAATAGTATATTCAATTCAGATAGACTACATTTCTCCCACGTTTCAGGTTTCCGTTGAAAGTTTGAATCCGTACGTATCTACACTGCGAGCAACACATGTCTAAAGTTTTAGTCGGACTTTTGTTGATACAAGCAATACTTTTATTTATGTAATAACAATAATAAATCATTTATTACTTTAAGAGTAGGTATTACAATTTATCACAAACAAAACATAAACTTAGAGCAATTAACCATTGAATCAGAAATTGGTCAAATATATTTCGGTCACTTAGTACCTGTAATATAACATCCTCCTAATATTATAAATGTGAATGTGAGTTTGTATGTTACGTTTCCACGCAACAATTACTTAACCAATCATCATGAAACTTTGTACACATATTTTTGGAGGTACTAGAAGTAACATAGGATACTTTTTATTTAAAGAATTATATTTTTTTCTATAGTTTCCAATTGACTATAGTTTCAGCTGTTTGGAATTTTTCTTATATTTTTATATATGCAGTATAAAATTATTTGAATTTTTAAGGTTAGGTGTCATTATTGTGGTTAGATGCCACTTTATTACAGAAGTGTGATAGGCATTGTCTGTTGATTGAAATATGAAACATTTTTAAACTTCATAAATACGCAGACGTAGACGCGAGCAACAGCTAGTAGACTATAATTAAAAGAATAGGCAGATTGGAGATGCCTCGTCTTCTCAAGGTTAGTACCACCAGCATCTCAGAATCTGTTTATAAACAATCTCCGTTAAAGATCAATATATTGTTGCCTTCTACGGATTTGTATAATAAAAGTTTTGGTGCAACTGGCTCCCAGCATGTCTATTATTTTAGGAAAATATATTAGACCAGGGGTCGGCAGACCGCGGCTCGCGAGCCGCATGCGGCTCTTGCCATAGGATTATCTGGCTCTTCTTACAATACAATAGTATATAATAAAGTTCATGTTGCTGTTCTCTGAAGGCATGGAAAAATCTACAAACTTAATATTCGGCTCATCTGGTTGATAAGTCTGCCGACCCCTGTATTAGACCAATGTTTCCCAAACTATTGGTTGACCTACTGGTTGGTCGCAAGCGAATATTGAGTGAGCCCTGCCTGTAGAACGACACACCGACCGACCAAGATGTCAAAACTGTAATGGCGAAACAGAGGAAACGATTTCATCCTCCCCATTGAAATAACTTTTTTGATGTAGTTATTAAGTAATAAAAAATTGTATTTAAACTTTGTTTGTTATTTGAAAAGTCCTTTATTTATATTGATAACTGTTGGCTTATCACGAATTTAGTCTGGCTTTCGAATCGAGCTGTCATAAGTAAAACGGATCCGTTAGCAATCGGGATTATGAATTTTTACTAACGATTAACGAGCACCAGCAATCTATCAAAGGAACGAAAGATCGAGACATTCGAAAATTAACAAAAAGTATCTAAAATATTGTAGTTCCAAATCCGCACGCGGTGGCGCTGCTCAAATTTCCATACAAATCGCTTGAAGCGAACTCGGTTCGAAAGCCAGACTAAAATTCGTGATAAGCCCACTGTTACATTTTTTAGAGGTGGGTCGCGAGTTTGGAATGGAACTTGTATTAGGTGGGTCGTAACTCAGACAACTTTGGGAACCACTGTATTAGACTAAATCAGTGGCTATCTACGGCCCCTTCTCTGCTATTAGACAGCTTGTATGCGTAAACTTTAACGTCAACACAAAGGACTTCCTGAATTTCCAAAACTAGGAACTTCGCGTTAATTACACTAGTGAAGGGAACGTTTTGGGAGATAATTACTATGTTTGTATTTCTAACGTTATCTTTAACACTATAAGAATAAACAATGTTGATTAGACGACCTCTAGCGGTGTAATACGTTAAACTCATGACGAAGTCTAGTTTTCTTATATGTTCGCCGAGTTCGCTTCAAGCGATTTGTATGGAAATTTGAGCAGCGCCACCGCGTGCGGATTTGGAACTACAATATTTTATATACTTTTCGTTAATTTTCCAACGTCTCGATCTTTCGTTCATTTGATAGATTGCTGGTTCTCGTTAGTCGTTAGTAAAAATTCATGATCCCGATTGCTAACGGATCCGTTTTACTTGTGACAGCTCGATTCGAAAGCCAGACTAAATTCGTGATAAGCCCACTGGTCCTAGGATCATAGTAGTGTAAATATATTCATTTATTGTTATTTATACCTATAACTTTAGCTTTCAAGCGCTATAAGACATTAATTTTGACACTTAATGGACATTACACAGGTTATTAAAGATTGAAAAGTCAAATATTTCTTCTCATCTGTGTCAAAAACTTCACAAATAATTAAAACAATAATGTTAAAGAATTAAAACAATTGATTTTCTGTATTTTATTTAACAATATCACAAGCTAATTGTAAATTACTCTACAATCCGCACGACTATTCCAGAGGCGGCTATCGTTCTTTTGTTTTTTTACTCAAAATTCAAGATGGCCGCCGTGTTTAGTAAATAACAATCAAATACATTACTTTTATATTATAAAAAATAAATAAAAGTATATTTATTATGATATTAATTAATGTTATTTATTTATTAGTATAAAACATTATCGTTTTTCATAATCCCTACTAATATTATAAATGTGAATGTGAGTTTGTTTGTTACGTTTTCACGCAACAACTACTTAACCGATCATCATGAAACTTTGTACACATATTTTGGAGGTACTAGAAGTAACATAGAACACTTTTTATTTAAAAAAAATATTATTTTTTACTGTAGTTTCCAATTGACTATAGTTTCGGCAGTTTGGATTTTTCTATATTTATTTTTATTTCCGTCTGTCATTTTTACATATGCAGTGTAAAACTATTTGAATTTTTGAGGTTAGGTGTCATTTTTGTGGTTAGATGCCACTTTAATATTTTAGATCTTACTGATACTTATTTAATGACTTAAATGCGAGCGAAGCCGCGGGTAAAAGCTAGTAAGATATATTATTGAATTCAATTTGTTAGTAAAATTAAAAGCGTTCAGTGTACGACACTAGTTTTTGTTAGGAAAGCGTGTGAGTGAAAAGGATAGCAATACTGCTCCATGTCAAAGCCCTGAGTTTACACTGGTTTGCATCGCATTCAATATGGATGCAAATTGGGAAAATCCACGAACAACAGGGCTAGTATATACACGACGTGTTTTTGATTGGACTTTTTGTTCAAATTATAGCAGCGGTTCTCTAACTTTTTTAGCGAAGGAAAAAGCCTTAATATAATTATAAAAAACTGATTTATATGTATTCATGAATTATCATATTGCAATGTAATATTACGTAATATTTAGTTGGAATATTTAGATGTAACTTATAATCTCCCTTTGGCAGGTATTTTTTGCAGTATTTTAGCCCTAGAGTTCCGCGGAACACACTTTGAGAATGGCTGAATTATAACATAGGACAGCATGCTCAAGATAATTGAAGACAGTGTTAGTTTTAAAAATTAGTGAAATTAACAATTGTATAGTGCCCAATAAAATACTACTGATAAATATAAAATTTATTATTGAAAAAAAAAAACAAAAAAAAACATATAATAAGCAATAAAACAACTTCACAATGATTTTCGTTTCATTTTATATGTAGATATATAATATCGATATATTTATATCTACTTGAGCGGTTAACCTCAGGTTTGATTAATACAGTAATCCCCCCTATTACACGGTACTCTTATAACGCGTTTTCATATCCCTCGCATAACACTTATGTTCCTTCACATAACGCGGGGATTTCACATGTTATTTATCTATATTGTAAAATTTATGATGATTTATTTAATTCGTAATTAATTTTTTTCATGACGAACCTCTCTTATTATATATTTTTATTTCTTCCTCCACACACTGGGAGTTAAAATATATATATAATATAAAAATACGTATGTGTATACCTATTACACTAACCGCTTTATTACGTAACTCCGCTTAGAGCTTTTATAAATTGACCTCAAATTAAATATTTAGTTATAGTATTTCACTGACAATGATATAGGCTCCTTTTGGGATCAATAAGCTATGCGAGGGGTAGCCAAGCTCCTTGATAGGCTGAACCATTTTTTTAAATTTGAAATTTTTGCGAGCCGCAATTTCCACTAGATTTACCAGACCAGTCAAAATGACTGGTCCTGCAAAATCAAATTAAAATTCCTACTGCGTGTAACATTTTTTTTAATTCTTCTAATCTTCTTTAATTTACAACAGAAGTATTAGGTTTATGAATTTTAAATTATTTTATATATTTATATTTGTAACAAATATACACTTTTTTGGTTTTGATAGAAATATGTATATTTAAGCTGGTAAATCTAGTGTTAAATACGTATTTAAAAGGTATTATTAAAATAAGTAACGATTAAATAATTTCTTATAAATGCGTGTAACAGAACGTAATGACAGCTAGGTGACAGTAGACAGTTGCAATGGATTATTATCATTGGTCAAAAATCACGTTAACAATTTTTCAAGCGTGTGATTGGCCTATTTTGTTTCGTACGACTGAGTGATGTTTGAAGCTTTGATATCAACTCAGTGAATTTACTCAAATAAGGTCGAGTGGAAGACCGTTTGAGGAACTCATAAATGTAAAACAATTTGACTTGAATGTAGAGGAATGGTAACCAATCAGAAAACCAATTCGAAGTCAACGAACCAATAAACAATGATACTGTCTTATTGTTTGTCTTTTGAATAGCTTTATGTGTGTACAGTATTTATATAGAGCAGCCATTCTCAAAGTGTGTTCCGCAGAACCCTAGGGCTAAAATACTGCAAAAAATATCTACCAAAGGGAGATTAGAAGGTTACATCTAAATATTTCAACTAAATATTACGTAATATTACATTGCAATATGATTATTCATAAATACATATAAATCAGTTTTTTATAATTATATTAAGGCTTTTTCCTTCGCCAAAAAGGTTTGAGAACCGCTGATATAGAGTAGCAATTAAAACTATACATATTAATAAGTTTATTTTAGCTAGTATGAAATATTTTATTAACGGACTGAGACCACACTAGAACCTCTCTTATGGGGACGAGTAAAAAGTAAATATCAGGGGTGGCAAAACTCCTTGATGGTCGGAGTCATTATTCGAAATTTAAATTTTTTCGGGAACCGCAATTACATATTTAAAAAGCATGCAAAAATGGTATTAAAAAACGTTGCACTTAGTCTTTCATATTTATTGCCAGTAATTTGAAACACATACGGAACGATAATAATTTAAAAAAAAATATAATAGCACAAAAATGAAATGGCAACTCGGGTATATTTATCGAGTCCTTCAGCCGCAGGTTAGCGACCCCTGGTATATACAATAATATAAAATAAAATTTAGACCAAAATTCGTTGACCTGTGTCCGCTACATTCATATATAAACTGATAAGTCTAGATGAGCTGAAAATTCTAGTTCTACGTTCTTTTTTTATCTATTTAAATGTCCACAAAAACAAATAAAACGCGATTTTTTCCAAAATAAATATATCTGGATTTCTATTGTGTTTATTTTAATTAAGTCGATACAACCTCGCTACAGCTAAAAATACTTGGATTACAGCTTGCTTCCACTAGATGTGGTTCATATCTTCTTTTTTATTTCAACTGTGATCCTATATGGAATGAAATGAAAATAGTTTATTAGCATAGCCACTAAAGGTGTGCGCTTGCTCATCGTTAGACTCTATAATGGCTTCGGAATAGCATATGACGAGAAGAATACCACAAGATACTCGTCAATCATAGCTTGTACATAAAATAATTTAAAATAATTTTAATTCAGAAATAATTCATAAATCATGAACCACAAAAATGAAATATATTTCATATTGACATAAAATACGACTGCATATTGTCATTACGAAATGCAGTCTATGCAAAACACAAATCAAAGTATAATATATACAATGAATCACCTTTATAACTCAAGAAATAAAGTCGAAATGAAATTGTTTGTATAGCTAGAAATATTGTATTCGGTCGGTTGAATCCGTGTAAGTAGGATATAGGGAAGTCACAGAGAAGTTATTTATAGGTTATTTACAGAATTATTTTTTATTATAGTATAAACCCTATTTAACTTTAAACCCCCTAAAACGTCATATTACTTGACTTTGATAATGAAATGAAATGAAAATGAAATGAAAGTTTAGTTTATTATCCATACAATGATACACTCTATACCGGGTGTCCCGTAAGTCAAGGACCAAGGAAATACTGGTAATAGAGGGGTAATTTCCTATCCAAAACACGAAATTTTATTGTCCTAGGCCAAGTAGTTTTTGAGCTATGATTCTTTTTTAATTTTTTTAAAATTTCTCTTACTGCGCGCACAAAATATTTTATTATTATTTGTTGTTATTATTTTTACTTTTTATTGTTTAAGGGTATTGAGAAAATATGTATCTACCTAATTAATGCATTTTTCATCAGTAATTATTGGGAACATAAAAATTACGAGCTAAAACGTATGTTATATGTATCATAGCTCTATATATCATAAAAAGCAAACTTATTCAAAATCATATTACACGTTAGATGAATATCTTACTGATAAAAAAGCTTGGACATGACCAATGTCATTTTATGTTTACCCTTAGGTATACAATAGGATGACAATGCCCCTATACAGCAGCTAACATAGTAGATTTATTATATATTATTATGACATTAATCATTAAATTAAAATTGATAATCATTAAATTAATAAATTTATTTCATTTATATTCATAACATATTTAAAAAAAAACAACTATCAGATTTGGGTATATATTTATTTAGCCTACCTACAAAATTACCATAATACAGTATATTATTACCAGAGGCGGCTCGTCCTAAAGAGCGCTGGTGCAGTGCACTCCCACGAAAATTACAGAAGTAATCTACATTTCTTCATAATACATACTTATACAATAGTATATTATATTACCTATATCTACGCCGCTGTAATATAAGTTCTGTAATTTTCGTGGGAGGGCACTGCACCAGCGCTCTTTAGGACGAGCCGCCTCTGATTATTACATACCAAATAAAATTTTACTTATAGGATAGAATAGGACAGCATGCTCAAAACCCACAATACGGAAAGCCTAATTAAACCGCAGCGCTGACGTCACAGTATTGCCATCTCTTTTCCTCCTCCTATTTCTCTCATAAGGGTAAGGTTGTTTCAAATGGTAAGTATTAAAATGTAGTTTTAAATTTGTTCTTTGTGTAAAACTCTTATCACACAATCTACATACGAAAGGCTTCTCTCCAGTGTGTGTCTGAAACAATACGACACAACCATAGACACCCCGCTTCTTGTTAGAACCTTCGAATTGACTTACCACCATATGTCGGTGTCTATTGGCAGGCGTATGAAATTGTCTACCACAAGTGTTGCAAGGAAATACCGTCTCTCTCGTATGACTGTTCCGGTGTTGCCAGATTGAAGATTTCTGTTAATAAATAACACAAATAAACAAAAAATAATTTCCAAAAATAAACAAAAAAATAATAATACAAAAAACGAGACACCTTTTTGCAGAATTTTATACTACCCCCGAAAAAGACAATCAAAAATATATATTGATTATACTAAAAAAAAGACGCCCACAGTGCCCATGATCGTAAAGCATCATAGAAGAATCATTTAATTTAGAAGCAGAAGAAGAATTTACGACCATCGAGTCAAATGTTAATAACTTATATGCGTAAGCGCAAGCTAAGTAAAATTCAATGAGGGTCTTAATTACCGCAATAGAAGCTCCACAAATCTCACAAATAAATTCTGGTCGTGTGTAACTTTCCTTGGTCGTGTGCACACTTCTTTCATGTCGTGTATACGCGTCCACAGATTTAAATACTTGTTCACACTGTAACATACAACGCGGTTACATATATTTGAACAGACAATATTGTCGCCAAATGAACAAAATCAATAAAATGACTCAAAATGAATTAAATATTTGTGTAATGCCTTTCCTTCAAATTTATTTTAGTTGGTGACGTAGCAACACAGCTAGTATCATTATTATGTTAATTTCAGTTTTCAGATTAGCTCTATTTTCTATTTATGGTTTAAAATTACTTGTCATAGACAATAGTCTCTCCTCTCGCTCTAACTCGCAGGGTATTCCATATCTCTATCTCGCTCTAATTTTATTTAATCTAATACTACATTACAAGTATAATTTTATGTATATGAACACACAAACTGAAAGAAAGACTGAAAAATCAATACAAATTATGCTTAGAGTACGTTGCTACTGACCAATCACAGAAGATCTTATCTGACGGGTAGTGGTATAGTCTAAAAAAAACATAACCTCCCACCTAGGAGGTGATATTCGCATCTCCTCTCTCCCTCCCCCATCATGCTATCTCTTTCCTTATTGATGCAATGTAAAAAAAAACAACTTACATTTTTACAAGATATCACATCTCGAGAATGTTCTGTTCTGTTTTCAGCATCTCTGTGTAAGTTAAACATTCATAATTAGGGGTGTCTTTTTCATTATTTATTTTTGAAATAGCAACACAATTATTTTTGTCTATGGTATGTAAGAGAGACGTCTATGGTATAGTGCAGGGGTCGGCAACCTATGACCCGTGGTATTTGGTAGTTTCAAGTGACCCACTCTAGTTCCGAAAATAAAGTATAAGATATAAAAACATTTTTATCTTTTTCCCAAAAAATTGACGTCACAAGCCATTGATATCGTAGAGAAAGTTTATTCAACAATGTTTATAAGTATTTTCTTAATAAAATATATCTTATTATTTACTAAAATGCTGTTTTAATACGAAAACATATCTGACCCAAACGTCTCTTTAATACTCGCATTTTGGTTAATTTTGACCCGCGGCCTAAAAAGGTTGTCGGCCCCTGGTCTATGGTGTAGTGTGTAAAGAGTTTCTATTTTTTCTATTGAAAAGGTTCGACACGTGTTTTATATGTATTAGTGAAATTAAAGAAAATGATAAGAAGACTATTGTTTCACTGCCAACCTTAACCAACATTTATAATAACTAGAGATGTTCCGACTAGTCGGCCACTAGTCGGTAAAGCCGACTATCCGGCCACTATCGTAGTCGGCGACTAATCGGTAAAAAGCGCCGACTATCGGGCTTCTTACTTTGTGTCTATTTCTCAATAAAATGTATGTGTTACTTACTTGTAAAGAAAATATATTGATGACATTTATCAAACAAAATTAGTAGTCTTAATTAAAAAACAAATCAACATAATATTTAATGACATAGTATATTGCAATTCTGCGTGATGATATTTGAAACTATCGTCAAACTAGCGAGCTGTAAAACTCAAAAAACTTTTTTTGTTATTTATATTTGTCCACATGTCAGTAGTGACTGAAATTGCAGCGAATCAGCTGTAAACGAAGCGTCACGGGAATCCCCTAAACCGTAGTCGGCTTGGCCTAATAACTAAAAAATAGTTATTTTGGACAACAATTAAAATTTGTTATTTATTTTAATTGCATTTTACATTAAAATTCTCGGTCGCAAAGAATGGTGCATAACATTAAAACGCACACACAAGCTGACAATGACAGATATATGGGAACAGACACGCTGGCTTGACAACCTCCATCCAGTATTGCATTATAAATACGTCAACACAATACTTATTTAAAAATCTGATAAACTAAGACAATATTTCAAAGTTTTTTTTCTTTCGATATTCTATAAATATTACAAATAAAACGATATAATTCACTATAAATAATTAACTACAAAAATAACCATCCGAAAAATTACAAATCTGTCAAACTTTTTTTTTTTCTCTAACTGGGTTAGTCTATGGAAACAATAGTGATGTGTACTAATGTAGAATAATGAATGATCGTGGCAAATATTAGAAATTGTTACAATGATAAGAAATAGTTTAAATGTAAATTATTATAAATTATAATTATTTTTGTGTTATTACCAGTGCATTTTTTTAAACATTTAATAAAAGAAATCACAAAAATCGTAAATGTGGATCTGACAAAAAGGCATAATAGACAACACTGACCATCGCAACCACGCAAATCTCACTCGTTCATTGTCTTTCATGGCGTGTGCGCGTACTTTCTTCATCTTTGTTCTGCTTATTGGTTACTATTTTACGACGACTTATTTTTACACATTACGAATTTTGATACTAGTGAATCTTAGAGTTACTCTAATTGTGACGAATCGAATAAAGAGAATTAATATCAAAATACGTTTTATTTTATTTTACTTTTGATCAATTGATCAATCGGTCACTTTTATATATGCCCATCCCTAGATCTGTCATTATACCATAAATAATAGCAGTAGGTCAGTTTGTTTTTATTTAAACAAAAATAATCATTTTTTACTATAGTTTCCAACTGACTATAGTAAAATATTGAGTATAGTAATATTATTATTAACATATAAAACAGTTTTTTATAATTATATTAAGGCTTTTTCCTTCACCAAAAAAGTTTGAGAACTGCTGACCTAGATAATTAAGTTTTTTAGGTTTGATTAGGTACCTTACAGGTCAGAGCCTGTCCACTGTGGCTACGCCCATGTCACCAGATTACATATGAGGTCTGCGAGGAGTATATTACATACAGAAGGAGGAAGTAAGGGTAGCAGGTGACTCTTTAAAAGGACTGAGCTCCGAGTAGAACAGTTAAAAGAAGTAGAAGAAGTAGTGAGACCAAATAAGAGTTACTTACAGAAACTTAGCTCCACACATTTTGCAAACATAATTTATACCATCGTGGTATTTCTCATGGACTTTCACTTGGGAACTGAAACGAAAATCAAAAAACTGTTATCGGTCAAAAGACCTCTTTCCAGACTCAACTCCAAAATGGGTCTACCAGACTCTCAATATGATACTAAAGGCTTACTATACTTTATTTATATTTGACCTCTGTAATGTAAACCATTAGTACATCAGTTTGTTCACGTACAATTCCTTTGTGACAATCATTCATATTTAAATTTACCAGCTTAAATATACCTATTTCTACCAAAACCAAAAAAGTATATATTTGTTACAAATATATATAAAATTCATAAAACCAATTCTTCTGTTATAAATTAAAGAAGATTAGAAGAATTAAAGAAAATGTTAGATGCAGTAGGAATTTTAATTTGATCTTGCAAGACTAGTCATTTTGACTGGTCTGGTAAATCTAGTGTTAAAGAAATGGATCGCTAATATAATAACACAACAAAGGTTAACTGACTGAAAATACCTAAAAGCATTAAGTTCGCCTTTTGTGATTTTGTTGAATAAACAATTTATTATTATTAATAATATTATTAACAAACAATATAAGTATATTTAATCAAACACAGATATGAAACGCCTGCCTTATAGCCGCATCGGCACACACCAGTGACGTTGTACAACTGTCACTACACATAATATTTTATCCCTCCTAACATTATAAATGTGAATGTGAATTTGTTTGTTACGTTTTCACGCAACAACTACTTAACCGATCATCATGAAACTTAGTACACATATTTTTTGCAGGTACTAAAAGTAACATAGGATACTTTTTATTTAAAAAAATATTATTTTTTACTATAATTTCCAACTGACTATAGTTTCAGCTGTTTGGAATCATATTGATTTATTTCTATTGAAATGATCTCTGATACTTATTTAATGACTTAAATGCGAGTGAAACTGCAGGTAAAAGCTAGTACTTAATAAAGTAGATATATGTTTCAGGACTGGATGTTTATGTTGTCTTTGTCCTGATCGGAATATTTCAGTTTGGGTTTATTGCATTGTATGTATATTTGGTCAGGGACATGAACTCTTTTAGAATCTGAAAATAAATTCAAGATTTTTTCAGGAATTTTTAAATTGCTATATCTTCAAAAGTAGACGACTCAGGGGGTGGTTTTTTTCAGGAACCATTACTTTTTCAAGATTTTTTTTTCAGGAACTTTTTTTTGAAAAACTTGTCTATGTCTATGGGCGTCGAAGGTATCCCACTAGTTTTTTTTATATATTCTTAATATAGTGCTTAAATCTAGTACATACGGGGTGTTACAAATTTTAGAGCATCTAAGGCAATGATATGATACAGTGTGTTCTAACATATGGCATTTTAGTTTTGTTTGCCATTTGAAACGCTTCTTGCAAACACCACACTCGTGGTTACCTCGCTTCTGGAAAGTAACAAATATTGTCAATGCTTACAAAAAAAAATATATCAAATATAGGAAAAAAATTGCGTTTTGACATGAAGGTTTACATGTGAATATCTTATCGAATACTCGATTTTGGCAGAATTGTTTTTAATAGATTTATTAATAGATATCTTATACATTAATAAAAGAAGATAAGAATTATGTCAATTATATCAAAGGCAAGTCAAAATAAGTTCATACAGTAATACCCCGCTTCACTATAACGCGAAAGAGTGCGTATAAACATAATGTAGTCATCAACTTCTCTATGGTCGCGAGAATTTCAGTTAACGCGATTTTTTCCCGAACGTATGCCTCGCGTAAAGCGGGGCATTACTGTAGGTTATTTCAAAGTAATGACTAAGTTTTATCAGTCATATTAATGTTATAAATACATGTCTTAAGTTATTCTCAAAGTAGTGTCAAAGTTACATCGTTCATATCAAATAATTGCCAACAAAGCATCTCACCTCACAATGCACACCCATATGTCTTCCCAAAGTATTCTTATTAGAGAATCCCTGAAAACATTTATCACAGGAAAACAATGCGTTTTGATATTTTTCACTTCTTTTATTAAATTCCCTAAAAACCTCCTGCTCATTGAGAATTATTTTACGCCACTTCTTCTTATCAACCTTCAAAATGGCCTTATTTTTGATTGATTTTATTTTATTATTACATTTGCTTTCTAAATCAGTGGTGTTCGAATTATCTTTTATTTCATTCTCATTAATACACATTCTATTATTTTCTAACAAACCACTACTTATATCATCTGAATCATCTTTATCATCCTCTTCATCGATTAATTCAGCTGTTTCATTCAAATTATTATTAATACTTAAACATGATAATAAAGCATTTTCTTTACGGTTAACTTCTAATAACTCTTGGGATATCTGTAAAAGGAATGTCAGTAACAAAGTTTAAATTTAAGTTTAAACATAGGCCAGTATTTCAATGATACGTAATGATATAGTTAAAAATAAATGACATACAATTTACAAAATTTGATTAAAAATATATTTAAAAACTATCTCAATTCAACAATTCACTTACTTTATTGTCTTTGATACATTTTTCAAAACAATCCAGCCCTCTCTCGCATTTAAGTTTGAATTTAGAATATTTTAAAAGTAAAAATGCACATTCATAACACAAATGATTTGGTAAGTTCTTTAATAACTGAAATAAAAACAATAATAAGTTTTGACATAATTCTATGATGTATTCCGTCCTGAATTGCATTTAAACATGAAAAAATGTACATAAATACCTCGTTTTTATTAATAATGTCTTCATAATGCGATAATAAATTATAATTATATATATTATACATCTTTACATTCTCTACTAGACATATTCTACACATTAACTTCTGCAAACTAAACGAAGGAGTACTTTCAAGGGGATCTAACATTTTATCTACTTTTTAAGCTAAATTAAAGTTTTAATTGTTGGGAGGCGATAAGTTTTGATAAAACAATTTATAACGATTATTTCAATAATAAAAACAAGTCCATCCTCATTATAAACACTGAGAAATCAAACTAATGAAATATCTAAAATGCACAATGATGTCTAAAATCACTTATATTTAGAAATCAGGGATTGTTTTTATTCCAAAACCATTTGTTTACAAAACTGACAGTATTGACATTTACTTTTCTTTTCATTTAGCGCAAAGGAATAGACCCTTACAGCCAAGGAATACGTGCCGTTGCTTCGATTATTACTACTTTATTACATCGTAGTTTTTTTAAATAAAAAGATTAACGTAACAATAAGGAGAATAAAACTAATTTTTTTATATATATATTAATTTATTATATATATTATATGTTCTACAATTATAAATTACAAGTAGGTTACAGGCTTCAGATGTCATAGACCAGCAGTTCTGGTTCTTACTTGTCCTTGGTCAATTCTCAAGTACTGGCTCAGTCTGTAACAAATAAATATACACTTGACTATATAATATATTTTAAAACATCAATATAAGAAAAAATTACCTGCTTCCGTTTCCATCTATTCCTTTTAGGATATGGCATATTGAGATGAGCGGTCCTCACGTGTAATTTCAAACTACCGCCTTGTGTGTAGCTCTTATCACATAAATCACACTTGAAAGCCTTATCGCCTGTGTGCCTCTGAAACAATACTGAGTTACTATGACAACCAGTCAGGTTTCCCTTAAAAAATCAAGTTACGTACCACCATATGCCTGTTTAAACTACTTTTCTGTACGAATTCCATTTGACAAATACTACAAGAATAAAGCTTTTGTCTTGTATGCGAGTTTCTGTGCATTGGCAGTGTTGTCACCTGAAAAAAAAAATATACTCTATGACTTTGTAGGAGGAATGTATTGAAAGAATGAATTTGAAAGAAAAAAATGTACTTTAATTCAGCTATTCTCAAAGTGTGTTCCGCGGAACCCTAGGGCTAAAATACTGCAAAATAAATAATAAAATACCTACCAAAGGGAGATTATAAGGTTACAGCTAAATATTACGTAATATTACATTGCAATATGATTATTCATAAATACATATAAATCAGTTTTTGATAATTATATTAAGGCTTTTTCCTTCGCCAAAAAAGTTTGAGAACCGCTGCTTTAATTAATTATAACGTATAATTTTAAAAATTTCGGTTAATAGAGGAACGCAAAGACCGGGGGGTGAGGAGAAGACAGCGGGGGAGCGGGAGAGGAAATTTACAAAAGCATTATAACTAGGTTTTTTATAGTATTCCATATTGAAGACGACCACAGAGTCGTGAAAATTACTTACCTTAACAGACTTTCCACATATTTCGCAAAGTACACCCGGTTCGATTTCTTTATTATTTGCAGCCGCCTCTAACGCACCCTTCCGAGAACCCTGTAAATTAAGGGTAGTAAGACTTCCATTACTAAGACCCGCATCTGTGGGCTTATCACGAATTTAGTCTGGCTTTCGAACCGAATTCGCTTCAAGCGATATGTATGGAAATTTGAGCAGCGCCACCGCGTGCAGATTTGGAACTACAATATTTTAGATACTTTTTGTTAATTTTCGAACGTCTCGATCTTTCGTTCATTTGATAGATTGCTGGTGCTCGTTAGTCGTTAGTAAAAATTCATGATCCCGATTGCTAACGGGTCCGTTTTACTTGTGACAGCTCGATTCGAAAGCCAGACTAAATTCGTGATAAGTCCACTGATCATTACTCGAGTGTAGAATCTGCACTTAAATCGCATTTTATTCCGTTCTATAAGGCTGAGGTTCTTACATATTTGTTGTCAGTAATTTAAAAGACATTTTGAAACACATACGAAACCATAACAATTTTTAAAAATATAATAGCACAAGAATGAAAAGGGAACTTGGGTACATTTATCGAGAGCCACAAATAATCCTTCAAAGAGCCGCAGGTAGTTCTCCTAATATAGAGTAATAAATTAATAGTATATACCAATAATCAAACCTTTTACCTTTCTAAATCTTCGGACAATAGCAGTATTCCTGAATCTCATCAGCCTATAAAAAGAAAATATATATATCACATTAAAATTCATTTATTTGCCTTTATGGTTAGTAACGTAGGTCTTAAAATAATGTTAGTAGATCACATATTTTACACAATGTATATGGCGTGCAAATCTAAATATATATAACTCAAAGGTGACTGACATAGTGATCTATCAACGCACAGCCCAAACCACTGGACGGATCGGGCTGAAATTTGGTATGCAGGTAGATGTTATGACGTAGGCATCCGCTAAGAAAGGATTTTGATCAATTCTGCCCCCAAGGGGATAAAAGTTTGTATGAAACTTTGTCAATTTTAAACCGATAGGGCTGAGACTTTGCATGCATAAAGCTACTATGACGTAGGCACTTTATTACAGAAGTGTGATAGGCATCTCTCTGTCTCTGTCTGTTGACTAAAATATGAAACATCTTCATATATTACGCAGACGTAGCTGCTGTATACTGGCATTGTCCACTTACATACTAATGTCATAGTAATATATAATAAATCTACAATGATGTAGAAGAATAGCTGCTGTATAGGGGCATTGTCATCCTATTGTATACCTAAGGGTAAAAATAAAATGACATTGATTCGTTTTAAATATGTTAAAATTATCAATATATCTTATGATTCTAGGTAAATGGTCGAATATACCCATAGTGAATACAATCACATACTATATAGAGCACTGACATCCAGTATACCAGCTCGAGAAGACGAAGACTCCCCCTATGCTACTTACTGATTATTATGCTTAGATGAATGCACAAAATGCATTTTATATGCGTTTTCATTGTAGAACGTGACGTCACAAGTGTCACAACGATGTTTGTTGTCTTCTTCCTTCGCACCTTGTTTGAGCTTCCTCTTTCTCCCTCTACGAGACTGAAATGTAAACATAGTTCTTATATATATATATATATATATATATATACTAGCTTTACCCTGCGCGTGTTACTACACCACCAACTAAAATAAATTTGAAGGTAAGACATTACACAAATATTTAATTCATTTTGAATCATTTTATTGATTTTGTTCATCTGACGACAATATTGTCTGTTCAATGTGAGCTGTCATGAACTGTCACGGCATCACATTTGTAATATTAGTAGGGATCACTATATTAAGAATAAATATATATGTATGTATTACTAAGCGGTTGCGCCATCTTGTAGACGTCATGTTAGATTATTAAAATATAATACACATCAAATAATTAAGATGTAATTAGTATTCATGTAAGACAACCAAGACACTAACGAGTTGACAATTATTACTACCCACAATTATCGTTCTTTTCTTCGTATTAAGTCTTTGAAACCAATTAAATCATGTTCGTATGTAACCTATGTGTAAATCCTATATGTAAATCCGAAAGTTTTTAACACGTGAGCAAATCTATAAGAGAAGCGTGAATTAAATTTTGTTCACACGATTATTCCTATGAAATGAAATGGAAATAGTTTATTAGTGTAGGTACTAAAGGTGTACACTTGCTCATCGTTAGACCAATGGCTTTGGAAAGGCATATGACAAGAAGAAGACCACAAGAAACTCGTCAATCATAGCCAATGGTTTGATTGGCATTGAGGATGATCTCGAAAAAGTTCTTTGCGTACAAATTATATGACACATATAGAACGATCACGCTATAGGTATATAAATACCTATAAAATTATAATAAGAAACTTACATGGACAGTGTGCCAACAATTGATTCTAAATTCAAAAAAGTCGAATTACATCGGTGATATTTAGAATTCGTAGAGCCCGTATCTCTTCTACAACAAGTAAAAGGTCGGAAATAATCAAAGGGCAGTCACCGTGTCTCCCGTGGGATGTACATTTTTATTTAAACTGTTCACACCTTTTCAACCCTTAAGCATAAACTGTAGTCTACATTGAGGAAATTTAACTTTTTATCCGAGTTGTACCTATGCAAATGGGATTTAACTCAAGATTTTTATTAATAGTATCTAACCTTTTTTAATTTGAAAAATTTTGAGTTTATCAAATAATACTATTTATTTATGCTACACCAAATCAATCGTCCAGTTTGATAGGTCTCTCAAGTTGTATCCAGATTCCAGCTATATACAATTCGTCCATGGACTAACATAATCCTATTAAAAATAATGTCAGTTTATATTAAACAAAACATCTACGTAAATCACGGTAAGCTAGATACTCTTATATCCTAGAATTACTAGGTAAATTAAAGCAATAGTAATACTTTTAAATTAGTTATATATAGTTCGCGTATACGACAGACGTCAATACGATTCAAATAAAGACGTGTAATACAGTAATGCCCCGCTTTACGCGAGGGATACGTTCCGGATAAAATCGCGTTAACTGAAATTCCCGCGACCATAGAGAAGTTGATGACTACATTATGTTTATACGCACTCTTTCGCGTAATTTAATAATAAATTTGAATTTCGCGTTTATCGTGAAACCGCGCATAACGGGGTCGCGTAATGCGGGGTATTATTGTATTATGGATTGCCACATTAGTCCACGGGCTAATATGCAGGCGTAACATAACATAAATATTATGTACTTAAAACAAATGCAAATACAGCTTTACTGGTATTTATTCTGAATGTATTTTATTCGGAAGCGAAAGAGATGAGTTTTGTATGAGTCAGCATGTTTTAAGATAGACGAGGTCGTGACGCTCGAGTCACGGTCGAAATGTCTAACGTCCTTTGACACGAACATTTATATACGCTTAAGTATATTAGGAATTAATAATAGAATTTATAGGGGTTTTAAATAACGTTATTATTTCATTGACGTAAGTATCGGTTTAAATTAATTTTAAAAATTTTTCATATGTATTTTTAGCCGGCATCGTGATTACAGATTCGCACTCAAAAAAGTAAATAAAATGACTTTTTTGAATTGTACATCCAGCATCTAATGTTATAAACAATGGTATATCTTAGAGGAGCTTGTCTGGAGTGCTCCCAAGGGTCCATTGCAAGGGAATACGATTTGTGTCCAGGCCAAATTGCCACCTCTTTAGTAGACGGACTCTAATAATCACGTCATATCCAATTTTCGTTCAAATCGCGAGTGGAATAACAATTGATTCTACTTTCAATTCTATGCGATTAATGAAATTAAATTAAAATGTAAAATTTTGTGACGATATTTCTATAGAGATTGTCTTAGAAGTACTTCTTCATTTATAATTTTCAGTTTTGTATCATTATTATTATTATATTTTTGTTGTATTATAACAATTTTCTAATGTCAAATTAATAATTACATAAAGTCATTCGTCATACAAAACAGGTATATTCCAAGTCATGTCAAAAATAGCTTCAGTATTTAACTAAAACATATTTTCGTATTTTGATTGATTTAAGCATACTTACACACAATAATTTTTTAAATTACGAATATGATTATCTTAAAATCGTCATATTGAAATTAGGCGCTTATAACATATAGAAACCCCAATAAATAACAGTATTCTTAACACATGCCCCAGTGGACAAATGATCCCTATTTTTATGGAAAAAATGACCAATCTCGTCGACGGGCCGTTTGATACAAAAATGAGTAATGGTTGCTGTCCGTTTAGCAAATTGCTGCACAATACCGAGGCGATGCTTGGAAAATTGTTTCATTCGCAAACGCGATAGCCCCGGATTTACAAGGGATTGCGTTTTTATGAATAAAATTGTGGATACGAAATTATGGTTACGTATAATGATTGTTGTGTTTTTTTTATAAATCTATATCTATTATTTAAAGGAAAGAAATCCATACAAATATTTAATATTTTAATGGAAAACTGCTACAATAACACTACTTACATTAGAAGATTTTTAAAGACACTCGCAATGAATTAATTAAAAATAAATGTTGATATATTTTGATATTTTTTACAACACTAATTATAAATGTGAATCCTTGTGCGTAAATGATTTTTTCGTTATTATCTCGCATTATTTTTACGTCATGATCAAGTTAAATTTACACACAATTTAAAAACATAATGAAACTTATTTTCTACACAAAAAAGAAACTTATTGTGATATCTTTTTATAATAGTAACAACATAAGAAAAAAAATCTAAAATGATTGTCGATTATAAGTAACGCAAAACGTAAACAAAGTCAACCTTCAACTTGGCAAGTCGGCTCAATGAAGGAAAAGTATTTGCTACGCGAAATTAGCAATACAAAGAGTAGAAAAGTCGGGACCGTGTGCGCCAATTGAATGGAGAAACGAAATAATAGTTATTTGCAATAATCAGTTGAAGGGACGGCTGATTGCAGCCCCCGGCGGAGTTGGGAGCCGACCAATTTTTCCCAATGTATTTTTGTCGAGCTCTCACTACTTCCTTGAACGCTGTGTAAGTTAAAGGATAAATAAAAATATTTATTTTATATTAAAAAAAAACTATTTTTATTTCACTAAATAGGTTAACATCAGGCGGAGAATGGTCATATGACAGGCTACTATAAATAAGTTTCATATATACTGTATTTTTTCTATATTTCTAGAAGTTTCTATAAAATGTTATTATAATATAAGTAGGTATTGAATATTACAACATTTTATCTCAGAGTGGAAATAGATGTCTAATCTTGGACTTGTTTGCTTAAACTGCTTAGTTGCAGTCCTTGTTGAAAACTCCAAAGTATATAAAATTAAATGAATATTTCTTAATACCAAATTGGCTACTCCTAGTACACCAAGTTGACCACTACGCCGTCCAATTAAATAGGTGATGATATAAAAACCAAGCAAATATCCCTCAAAGTAACTTTTTGTTAGTTAATCTCTTAAACTCTCCCTTCATTATTGACCAATGAACCCTAAAAGAAGGAATTAAAGTAAGAATCGGAGGGTAGAAATAAAACTACATTGATGAGGTAAAGGGGAAAATAATAGATCATTTTTGGACCAGTTGTCCAAGGAAATGTAATCCTTGCCCACTGTGCACAAGTGATTGATCGCGATTAAATGTATCATAAATTACAACTAGTATAGACTATTTCGTTTAAAAACTTTATTTACCCGTTTTAGAGTAATTTTTCAATTATGTGTATATTTCATATATTGTTTTTAATTCAAATAAAATAACGATTAGAATAACATTTTAGTCTGACTGCAATACCTGCAAACCTTTCGAATCGTAAGTAATTGTATGTCGTATTTTTGAAATTTGTTAAACTTTGAACACAAATAAAAATTATCTTGACATTGAGAGATAGAAATGGTCTATAACTATTTTATTAGGCCTGAATAGGTATTTTTCTCCAGACTTTCATGTCTATGTCATAAACCAACCTGTATAATATATACATACATAGATAATATAAAGGTTTTATTTATACATTATTAAAAGTAAAAAAAATATACTAAAAACATTCATAAATACAGCTGCAAAAACGAAACGCAGAAACCGACCACAACCGCAGACAGCTATAAGATGAAGTCCGAATAAAAAATTATTTTCACCTTTATCCGATTCATCGATAATAATGTGTAATAAAAGGGGCCAATGTTATTGTTTTTTTTTATACATAAAGTAATCGAAACTGGAACCGCTGCCGAATCGATTTTTGGAACATTTAAATTGTTATGGTCTTGTAGTGGTTTTAATGCCCTAAAATGAGTAAGATTATTTCTGTTTTTTCTTTAATTTTAAATGACAAAATTGGACTTAAATGGTAAACGGATATAGTAGCGAAGTAATTTCAATACCTTTTATCGGACAAAAAATGTTAAAGAAGTTTTTTCTATTTTCATATGAGACTGAATCCAATTATTTATCTGTAATTACCTTTTATTCATATTTAAGTATGTATATTACGAATTAACAGTACTCGTTCATATAGACACGTAACAACGTAAGGATACATATGTTGATTTTGGTTCAGTCTCAGATTTTAGTCAGCCGTGAAGATCCTGTTGCCTGCAGATATTTCTTTGTAATATTTATTAGTTGCTTCCAAACTTGGACCTCACTTTACAGGTCAAATGTAATTACATACCGAGGTACCATACAATGTATATTTATATATTGCTCTTTGACAATATATTATTTTAGATGTCAATGTTTTAATGACTTGAAAACAAAGTCCATTAAAAACATTTTCAATTACTTAGAATCGATTGTCATTTTATTGCTTTATTACTTTGGAATTCGGCGTGTTTATGGCTAATTTTCAATTGATTCGAGTGTTATTAAAATTATTCAAAGAAAACTCGTTCTAAGTTGGGATTTGAACCAAAAGTCCCCAATAATATCTAAATGTATGTATAATAACCTTTACCGCGCAATTGTACATGATTCATAACATCGATCGATTTATAATAAGAAATATCTATTTGATATTACCTGATACTGATTCACCGTTTGCCGACTATCTTCTTATTTGAACGGCCCTTTTTTTAATACGTAGATCTATTGCGTTTTGTCGATTGATAGTTTTCTATTAAGTACAGGTTGTTGTTTATTATTTGATGAATATTTAATACGAAATTGAAGTTAACATAAACAGTACTAGAGAAGACATGTAAAACGAAATCTATGCAAAAGCCAATGTACATATATCATAAATGACGTTTGTAACTACGTTTACTCAAAGAATAGTTACTGAACAGATAGGACATAATGTGGTAACTATTGAGTAGCTGTTAGTTATTTTAAAGTAGGCAGATAAATAATTGTTTTTTTATTGTTGCAATAATTAAAGAAATATAACAACTCTGTTTCTGATATCTTTTACAGAATATATGTATATAGGTATATGTATATTTATAACTATATATTTTGTACATATCAATTCATTTTTAACTAATTTTAGCGAACAATCCTTGCTTCCATATCTAGATGATTGAAAATGCCTAATGACATTATTTTTAGTAATAATATTTTTTATTTTTTAAGATTTAAGAGTAGTATTGGTTTTTAGGTAATTCGAACACGAGAGTTACTTATCAATCTACTTTTATTATTAAAATTAATCTTTCGCTTTCAACAGTATTACAGTAATTAATTAATTCATTGCGAAATATTTTATTTTGGTTTATATCTTAGATTTATACTCGCAGATGTTTTTTTATGTATTGCTATCAAAATATTTGTATTAAAAATAAAAGTGTATAATTTATAGAACACACTGTATATAAAGTATTCTTAGCTTCAATCAGCTACTGGTCGGCTGAGTCATGTTAATTCGTCGCGCCCCGTATTGAAGTTTTTTTTAACTCACCGTCTAATATCTATAAGGAAACTTATACTTCAGAATAAAGCTAATACATATGTCGAAATATTTATACAAAACTTAATAATATACGATATTACTTGATATTGTATATAATGAGCGCAATATTTCCAATTTAATAAACCAATTTTAGTAAATCTTAGTGTTAGCAAAAATAATCAAAATTAATAAGATAATAAATCGTATAAAATTGTTTAAATCAATAGAAAAATTAATAACACAATTTTTGTAAATAAACACTAGGATCGAATTTTAAATGTATACTCCTTTTAGATTTTAAAATAATCGAGTATCAACAGCACATCTCCTAATTGCGGCCCTTTGGTTCAGATCGTGTTTTTGTAACATCTCCGTAGCCACAATTTTTTGTAAGCCCAGGTGTGTTGATCGTATTCGAAGCATTCAAGCAACCTAGATATATTTATTTATACATATATAAGGTTTAAGACATTTATTTACTCAAAAAAAATAAAATCACTTAATTGAGTAATATAAAATTTATAAGTAAACATAACGTACATAGACTATATTATACTACAATATTTACAACACTCAGACCCATTATCTATAGTTTTAAATAAAACATGTCTCAAATAAAGTAAAACAAAGAAAAATACTAATTATTATTCGAACTAGTCGTGGTCGAAATCATCACAAAGATAGGCAGAGGAAATTGAAATCTTAACTTTAAACTAGTCGGTTCCATGTCCCATTCGAGGTAGGCACAGACCATAGAGCGCCAATGACTCTCTCTACATACCACTTTCGCCACAAATATAACAATGACTATGTTCAGACATGCGCGTCGGCTCATTCACAAGGATATGAATATAAAAATATATTATTTCATATTATTACATAAAGAAATATAAAATTGTTGATATCAATCCGGTCTTCCTTAACCTCAAAGTTCTCAATTCGTTCCGCTTTTTATTTTTCAATCAAAATTTTCTAAAGGATAGCTCAAAAAATGTTTTTTGTTTCAAAATTGAGATCAACTTTTAAAAGGGTTTACTATGATTGAGTCAAAAGAATTTTTTTTGTAAACAATATCATTTGTGACGAAAACTTATAAACGATAAAGGAACGTTGCTTGATATGACCGTATAAAAAAAATTTAGGGAAAAAAAACTTTCTTTTAAATACCAATGCTATGAAAATGGTCTATATTTATTAAGATTATTTAGTTTAGTTTTTTTATTAATTATATAAGAAAATTCGTAAAGATAATTCGTAAATGTACATAAATAAATAATAAAAAATATAGGTATTAATAGTTATTTATGCAATTTTGTTTTAATTTTATGTTTTATGTTAAAAAAAAGTATATAATTAAACATATATCAATTTTCTTACAATAGTATAACATTTTTCTCTAGTAATTCATAAATTACTATAAACATCGCAATATGTTAAAAGTCAGTCCAATTAACCCATTGCGCAGATAACCACTCTGATAATATAATATGTATTTACTACAATTTACCCAAACCTCATTATTGCGGACGTCTGGGAAAAATACGAATTAGTACGTATGTATTTTTTTTTATTTCTCCGAGATACAGATTTGAATCGTTTTAAAGTAATTGTTTTGAGCAAGACTTGGTATATTTTTGTCGTTGCATGATGTTTTTTTAGATAGTACGAGTGGCTTAGGTGCTCGTTGGAGTCAATTTTTTTAGAGTATGAATGCCAATTAGTTTTATAACCACTTCGCCATACTAACCGCTCCGTCACAGTGTGTTTTTAATTAATTATTTTTCTTTATCGAATAACTTATTATAATTTGATCTACTTTAAAGAATGCGCCTGTGTGAGAGTAATAGACGCTTCCACTATGCCGGCTTGCGAAGACGGATGTGCTCCGTCTAGTTTAACAATGCACACTCCTCTCATTATACCCGACTTTCAAGCATATCCCGAAACGCGACTAGGTCACTTCACGGGTATAAGTGCTAATGCTTGAAAGTGGTGGTACTGCACTCAGATGATTAATACTAGGTTAATAGGTCTACCAATAATATATGTTTAATTGAATGTTTTTTATATATAAATCTAAAGTAATAGATTACGACCGTGACATAATAAATCTAGATAATAAAAATTATAATATTTTACACAATTCTTATTACACATGTTTTTTACTACAATACGTTACAACAGGTACGTATATGCGAGTATGTGGAGCAGACAGAGCATTTTTGTAATGTGTCACGTTTTGATAATATCTTAATTTAAGTAAACGAGTCAATCGCGTTTTTTGTAACGACATATTGTTTTGGTTTGTGTGGGTTTGGATATGAAAAAATGTATTTAATTATTGTCGTGGGAAGTTCTTCATTTATTTTTTTACGCAGTTTATTATCTGCTATTAACCCTTAAATGGACGATTTTTGTTTCACGTTTTAAAAAAATATATTTGTGTAATAGACATGTATTACTGTCTAGGAAAAATGAGTAAAAAAATCTAGACATGAATTTACTATACTTTTTTTTGCAATAATGTGAGTGTTGTTTAACATTGTCCTCTAGACATGAATTTACTGTACTTTTTTTGCAATAATGTGAGTGTTGTTTAAAAACAACATTGTCCATTTAAGGGTTAAAAATGCGTTTCACAAATACCCGCATCCCGCATGCGGTAACTGACAAGGAATATAAACACACCATAATTGTGCTATTAGTATTATTATTGAATAACAGAAGTTTATTTGGAAAAGCGTTTTATTTAAAGAAGTATAATAATTTAATATTTTTTTAATATATAATAGCTAAACATATTAAGGTAAACGCAAGGAATATGCGAGAAAATAATAAAATTATTAAGAATTTTCCACGAACTTTTTACCTCGTTGTTTAAGATGAAAGATAAAAATTAAGTAAATCATTACGAAATCTTCTTGCGTTTAGGAACCTGTTTTACAACGTCGTATGAAAAGGGGAATACGTATATTACTTATATTTTATTTTAAGTAATATAATTGCTTTGGCATATACAACATTTAAATGCGGGACGTAAAGAATAATTAGTAGTTAAGAACAAATTGAACACGGCTAATAAAATTCTAAATACAACAACAAAATCTACATTCAAGCCACAATCATTAAAGCACATTAAAGTTTGGAAATAATACAGCAAAATAAACTAAAAGTAAAGAAATATATAACTCCATAAAAATTTAATGGACGCAAATAATCCAATAAACTTTCATCCAAAACAAAAATTGGTTAAAAAATAAAATAAAAAAAAACTATAACTAAAAAATATAAAGAAAAAATGAAACGTGCCCAGGTTCGAGATGCGATTGGTTGGATGCTTGTTGCTGCCGACAGATATCCGGGCTTGTCTGTACGAACCAGGAATGGGTGAACGCGGGATTCAGGCCAGGGTTCAGCCCCGGACCAGGGCCTGGTAGACCCATGACTCCCGGCAGACCCCCTGGACGCTGGTGGTGATGGAATCCGGCAGAAGCCACCGCGTAGTCCATTGCCACCGCTTGATATGGTAACATTGTCACTTTAAAAGTCACTCAAACTCACTATTGTTCAAACATCGTCAGAAGATTTTTAGTTCAGTCGCACTGGATATACTGCATTAGTGCCAAATTTAGTTTTTAATAATTCACTAAGTTCAAATTAAACATTTGTATGTTCCATATTTAACAACACTGTCTTCACTGCCAAAATAGTATTTCTGCAAACACGACCGCTTATCAAAGTCCGAAATTTCGCGCAACAGGGCCCGGCCTGCGTGAAAACTATGTATTTCTGGAACTTGCAGCTTCAGTTATCAAACAACTGTTCTATTTTGGAGAGCAATCATTTACGTAGCTATTCGCAAGGGAAAAGTCACGCACAGCCACCCACTTAATAAATATTCTGGGCATATATCCGTTTTTACGCGGACGTGACTCCCGGGAAACTGTCCGCTTTCCACGTACGGAACGCGCGACCGATTATCGAAAACAGCTGCATACGTCCCCCTCCTACGGATTCGGACGTGCAACTGAAACGAGGCACGCGCGCAAAACGCGACTCTATCACGAGAAGCCTAGCACACCCATCTGTAGCCGGCGCTCGGAGCCGACAACAGGGATGCCGCTCTACAAAAAAACGGGACGGAAAACAATCGGACATCTCCGTTAAGTTAAAAGGCTTCGTTGTTACAAGCCCGTAATAGGCGGTTACGTGATAGGGCGTGGTCTGAGCTATTAAGTTGAATTGTCGCATTCTGATTGGTTAAAATTGGTAGTAGTCGCCTACGTGATATGTTCGTGAATACGTTTATAGCCGGCGTTCATAGAATATAATAAGAAGAAGGTGTACGTTGGATTTGCGCCAGTAGAGAAGATGCCGTGTTTTGTGGTTTTAGTTTGGATTCTAGTAATGGGTTTTAATTATTAGGTATGGGGTCGGCTGATGCCGTTTAGGACGTGTTATTGAATGTTTATTGAGAGATGTTTCCGTTGAATGAACGTACGTGGAAGAGGCGGAATGAATGCGCACGGTTTGACGCCTGAATGCCTTTTATCACCTGGAATTGTTAATTTGATAAATAAAACACTGTATCACTATGATAATGCTATTTATTAACTCTTTAACGATAATATTATAAACATATCTTTAATAACGCTTCTAACTGGATTCCAATAGGTATTTACTATTCAGATTATAATAAGAATCGATATCTCTTTGAGTTCAATCTTTCAACTCACTAAAAACACGATATAAAAAACATCTTCCTAATTAAGTTTACGTGCACTGATACCACTGATAAATATAAAAATAGCAATAATCAGTAATTACCGTTAAGTATTTAAAATTAATACTAAACGTTTATTGTTTTTTTTTCTATTCATTGATCGAGTTCAGTCGTGCATTTCAATAACTTCATTCGAACTTTTCGTTCTATATAATTAGATGGAATCTATACGAACTTATAATAGAATCTTAATAGATATAACTTTTATTGCTTTATTGGGTTCTCATTAGAATTTATTTTAACAAGAATTTATAAATATTTTTGTATATGTCAAAAAAATAGCGGTCAAATCGATATAAGAGTTCAAGTTCATTCGACACATCTCGCCCGCCCAAGGCTTGGGCGGCACGTACAATCGGCCCGTTAGTACGCCGCCCTGCAAAACGCGTCGTTGCCGCCCAAAATAATGGCTTTCACTTCATGTTTTGACTTAATGATGGTGACTATTATACTTCAAATCTGTTCCCCTTTAAAAGTAGACATTTAGAGTTGTTTAGAAAACAAAAGAAACTTAAAAGCAATTAAAAAATACATTTAAAAAATAAACCACATCCTTTATTGTAAACATAGATTAATGTCATATGTTCTCAGATTAATATATCTCTAAGTTTTACTAAGGCATACACAAATACATAGTAATGACAATCTTAAAGTGAAAAATAATGTTATAGCAAATAAGAAAAAATATAGAACTTTTTAAGGTAGGCACACTAAAATATTTGTAATCATTATTTTTTAAAGAAAATTTACAATGTATTGTTAGATATGAATATAAACTTAATAGGTATTATTATTGTTATTGGTGTAACAAATAAATAAGTAGGTTCAATTTAGATCTATAAAGAGCAGCGACGTGATAGTAATAACTAATAACAATAAACGTTTGGTGAACTCAATATGCTTAATCTAATTAGACACCTGTTATTGTTTTACTTTTTTTGTTAGTATTATAATCTATACTAATATAATAAAGAGGAAACATTTGATTGTTTATTTGTATGTATTGAATAGGCTCCGAAACTACTGGACCGATTTGAAAAATTATTTTACCATTAGAATCCTACATTATCCCTGATGAACATAGGCTATAGAATATTATCAATTATTTTTAAAGATATATTTCATTTTATTTTAAGTTCACACAATTCGATATCTATTACGCAGACGTAGTCGCGGGCAACTGCTAGTTATGTAATATAATAATGCAATTGTTTTAAAACATGTATGTTACGTTTTGAATCACTGTTTAGTTCCACTATGTTAATCATCCATTGTGATCTGTTTTTGTAGATCAATAAATAAATAAAATTCACGCATTCGCTTTCCAATGTTGTCGACTTAGTATGCATTATCCAGATAAACGCGACTTTTTCTTTATACCTGGCTGCTTCTAATCCAGGTCACTTCACAGACGTTCCATTTGATGGAAGACTGGACTAATAACAATCATCTGTCTATACTTGTATGAAGTTTATTTATTTTATTTATTTATTACTTAATAATAGAGAAAAATAATACAGAGTAAATGAGTAAGGAGATGGCGGCCTCATCGCTAAGAAGCGATCTCTTTCAGGCAACCAACTTTTAGATGTAGAGAAATGCAGAAGACAAATAGCGGGAGTTATAAATAGATACAAATATGAACTACATGCAATACCTACCATGTTACATAGATACATACATAAGATAATAATGACAATAATAATACTATAATACATAATTACTAGGAAGTGAGATAATATTCTTTTAATGATTTCTTAACGATGGGAAGAGAAGGAGCATTGCGAAGGTTAGATGGTAAATCATTCCACAAGTAGACAGCTTTTAAAGTGAAGGATTTAGAGTAAAGAGTAGATAAAAGAAGTTGATAAAAACTAATATTTAAAACGATTCTTTCAAGGACAAAACCAAACCTTAAAAAACACCGTCACTTTAAACGTCTTATTTGTTGTTTTAACTGGTATTACGGTAAATAGCAGTGAGAATTTATCTGGTTATAATCAATAATGCGATTGGAGCGCCATCGATACGGTCACGAAATCTGTACGCGTTGGATTGTCACTGAATTTCGGCTGAGCCAATGGCTTTTCAAACCGCCCGCAGCAACACTTACATCGATTAAAAAGTGTTACAACATACCTACCTATATATACAATATAGTCTTTATATATTTAACGTTTTAGGTTAATTAAATTTTTAATGCGAAGTTAAATAATGTATAATCCTAATATTAGTATAGGTAGGTATATATATGAAAAATATTAACTTTGTTTAACATAAGTCATATTGGAATAAATAAGTAGAGCTAAAGTTGAACTCACTCCAAGGTGTTTTAAGCGAAAATCGATAACACGTATGTACATAGGTACCCTTATAAAAAGAAGATTATTTTAAAACCATCCTATTGGTTAATTCGTGTTTATTTTTTAGTGTAAACAGGTGGTTGAACCTGCCGATCACGAACTTGACATTGTACCAAATATTTAAGAGCGAATGAAAAAAATATTGAAAAGTGTTAACGGTCAATGAACTTTAGTTTAGACAGGTACCTACTGCTATTTAGTGCAACGATATACTTGCCGAAAATACATGTCTCCAATTCGGAATACTAACATCTGTGAGTTAAGATAAAATGGTGAGATTTTCAAAATTATTACAAACATAATTTCTAGTTAAAATTAAGAATTATCTGTCATATTTACACACAAAAACTGAAATAAAAATTCAAAAAAAATAAAAATTGTAACCAAACATCGATTTCGTATCTTCAGCAGATGTGTCACTGGACTTAGATAATCGATTTTGAAATTCACGATTCCGTTGTATTGAAACTAATTTTGGCGTTTTTTTTTTCTTTTGAAGTTGACAAAGGAATCAATTTGTTGAATCCGTGATTCGAGATGCATTTAGAGCAAGTTCAAGTTTGATTTGTTTTCTTCGAATTTCACAGATAATGGCGATAATATCTTTTTTATTAACATCTTTTTATTTGCATTTATTAAGAATAAAACCTTTAATATTACTTTTGATATACATTTTATTATAGAAACGGCTCTGGGACCGCTGCAAAATATAGTTTTAAAAACTTTCAAAAGGCGATGGAACTCATTTGAAAAACAGCGGAATTATTATATTATATTATATATATATATATATATATATATATATATATATATATATATATATAACCTATTAATGATTGAACTTATAAAGAATCATAAACAAACGTATGCTTAAAACAATACAATACCGATAAAGATTGTTGATTGTTAAAATAAGATCAGTTTTCAAAATATAATTTCGATGGAAAATTTAGTAAGTAGTTTTATATACAAAGTAACATAAACGTACAATAAACTAACTGTAAAGCATAAATCAGCAATGGCCAGTCGAAGCGGAAGCCGCAATTACTTGCGAGTTTCCGGTCAGCGTGTCCCTACACTGCAGCACTGCGGTCAGGAGGCATTAGATCGAATTAGCTTTTGTATCGCGGTTTACAAAAACATATATTTTAATCCAATTTTTGTTTAAATTTATTTTATAGTAAACAAAAGATGGTTTCTATTGTTGATGTCTTACTTAACCTGATATTCACGAACGTAATATAAATTATTTAAAAGACTTTTCGAAACAAAAGAAAATAAACCTGATAATAAACCGAATAAAATATTAAGTACCTATTTGTAAGGGACTGTAACTTAACGGTTGAGAGTATGAACAGACTACTACCTATAATTTTATTTAAATTAGACTTCTGAAATTATTGCGTTCAAACTCTACTATATAATATGTTAGTATAAATTTTAAATATAATCTTTCTAAAAAGTAAATTGTATGAAATGAGTGAAAGGGTCATTGTTCGGGGCGGCCTTAACATCAGATGTAGGGCAAGTGCGATCGATCCTACTTATTATTCACGATCACATCTATCCGGGGGGTGAATGAAGGGATAGTTCTGTTAAGAACAACCTCTCTCGACGTGTTAGCGTTTGTTAATTCCTAATATTATAAAAGTGGCTATTTTGGAAAGTTTTTTAATACATGAATGCAATATTCTAGAGAAGACAACTGGAGGAACAAAGCTTTTATGTCAACAAGATTGGTTCAACGGATTAATCTTTAGTTAAGACTAGCTGTTGTCCACGACTTGAAGTTTAATAACGTTTCATATTCAACAACGCTTCCTCTCAAATGATTGCAGGTTCGGGTAGCATATGATGAAAGACATTTTATAGGAAATTTTTAGCAAACTTGTTACATTATTGTAGTTTTAGTAAGGATCCTTACTTTTTCCTGTAATTGTTTTACCCTATATTGATAAGTGATAATGTAGCACTCAAATGGTGAAAGAATTTTTGAAATCGCTCCAGTAGTTTTTGAGCCAATTCTTTACAAACATACAAAAATACAAATCTTTCCTCTTTATATTATTAGTATATGTTAGATACCACACGTCTTTGAGCGAGACAATTGTCACCAAGACGCATGTATGTCTGCGTGCCACTATGCCGGCTTGAGGAAACGAATGTGCTCAAATTGACGAGGCATATTCCTCTCGTTTTTCAATTACAATAAATAATAATATGAGGTGAAATGAAACGTTTGAGTAAATCATGAAATTGTAAGCAGAACAAATGAGTGCCGACCCACACATACATATATAACACACACATATAAATTTTACGACATTACATAAAACAACAACAAAATTAATTTAATCTCTCCTAATATTCACTTAAGACGAGATAAACATGTCCCATGCGTACACACATACACAATTCTATGTATACAATCCACGTGATATAACAAACAAATTTTATAACTACTACTCAAGCAATACGGATCAGTTTTATACTAAAACTGTATAGTGTATAACCAGAAGTTTATACCCACACATATCTTTATCTAGTTTGTTTCGAAATTAGGCAACAAGATATACCCCGACCAAATTAAAGATCGCACCCTAAGATATGGCGATATGAATTAAGATATTCTAATTTTAATTGGCCGGATTATACTTGTATGGAGTTGTGATAAATTCGGCTTTTTCTGCAAATTCAGTAATTAACTGTCACAACGAAACATACACACAACATATGAATATTATACTAACAATTATGTTAGGAGTTTTTTTATATAGTTTCGGATGGGAATCGAATTAGAAACTTCCTAGTAACAATCTGATATGCTAACTAATAGTATCAAAGAAGCCGTCAACACATATATACAAATTGGTGTAAATATTATAATACTAAAAAACGAAAGGAAATTTCAATCATTTAATACGTAAATCAACAAGATAGAATCAAAGTGTAACATTAAATTTTGCATATGGATACAATTACCCCTCAGCCTGAACACCCTTGCCGAGATATTGTATTGTAAATTAATATCCGAGGACCTAAAAGGGTTAACGACTATAATTATCTTACACTCGACTGAAAGAAAACTTATACTATTTTGTTTAAAATATTGTTCACATTTCTTTTTCAATTGTTTTCCGGCAAATATATATATAAGTAACTTGATTAATAGCGCTAATTATTGAAATTATTATTAGATAGAGACGATTATTATTGAGATTACTAATTAATATAGTCTATGAGTAAAACAGAATTAGCTCCAACACGCATTACTACAAAGCCGAATATTCAATTTGATAAAAGGTTAAGCTAAAATTGCTTCAAAGGTACAGTCAACTCGAGAACTCACTTCAAAACTGCCGGATATGAGTCAAGGAAAAGTAACAAGCTCATTGGTAATTCTGTTCACGACTGTACCGAGCCCTTCGTCTATTATAAGATCTATTCATACATAAATATATATATACACATGCATATATACAATATATTTTGTTAGATAGCTAGATAAAATTTGATATTAGAATTAGCTATAGCTAGCTTTATGATAGTGTATACTGTATTATTTTAATTTGTAAAATGATTATTAACTTCGCCTCGGTATTAAAGAGCTACAGGTTCGATTTTAGATTCTAAACTAAAACAAAACACAAACGTAAACCATCTAGATTTCCTTGCCCGGCTCTGAATGTTCCAAAAGTTGACTTATATACATTTGTATGGACATATATGTATATATTATAGGACCAACGATATCTACAATCGATATATTTTTTTACAACACCTAATTTGGTATAATTGTATCTTTTCCCCATTCCAATGTGAGTTTTAAGTGAATTTTTCCCGCTACAGTTCACAAACGCAATAACGTGGGGTAATTTTTCAATTGGTAACATTAGAAAAAAGCGGCAACTTTAAGTTGAAGAAAATGGACATGGACGTTGTTATTCGATACCTGTGTTACTTTTAAAATCATTAAATCTAACCTTTTTTTATATTTGTTATTAATTTGTTATCGATTCACATTTAATTGACTTCACACTAAAGTGAATATTTGGCTAAGATACTCGTAAACCTCAAAAACATACAAAATTAGTGTTAAAGTTACTTCGTATTATTGAAACTAATGATAATTGTTTACCATATTATTAAAAAATAAAATTAAAATATATGCTCACTATTGCATAATACCGACCTTATGTTTAAATTTGCATACAATTTTTCTTGTACCTAATGCACTTTTTCATTCTTTAACCTTGTTGACGTGTGAAATGTACCCCTCGTTTACTACTAAATGTATTTTAAAAAAGGTCGCCTCACACTTTTTAAACTTCTACACCTTAAACCTTTAAAACTATACTATACTTTAAGATGTTCCATTGACTAATTTCTAAACGATCACTGAAGGGTAAAACGATCAACAATCGATTTAATCAAGAAGTGATCGATATGAATTACTTATTGATATAAATAAATGACAAATCTTCGACTTGAATGTACCCAATATAAAAAAGTACAAAATAAAACAATTGTCAAAATTAAAAAAAAAGGTTATCAACACATCAAAAATGCCAATCGCAAAACTTAATAGAAATAATTGTAGATCTATAAATATTTAAACTAGACACTTCTAAAAAATGTAATGATTTTATGCGGCTTACGTTTTCGGTGCTGCTAAGCAACATAAAATATTTTATTTAGTTCATTCATAACTAAAAAATAATAATAAGATTGTCCTCTCTAAAAATTACTAACTCTATACATTTCAAATTTTCACCCCTCAAAGTTGTTCACTTACCGTGCAATTGTGGGTGCTGTCTAAAAAAAAAATACTGGAAAAAATCGTGTACATGAATTGTGCATTATGCCATACGTCATAACCAAGAAAATAATACAGTGATTTTTTAAAAGGAATTATTTTCATTTGAATTGTTTTTAAAATATACCAGTGCAACCTTGATATAACGATACTGAAGGGAATCAGAAATTCGTTATATTGAGGGTCGTTACATTAAGGTTATTCTTTATAGTTCTTATTAGTACTATATATTTTACTTTGAGGTGTAGTGTTAAAGATTTTTTTTTAAACAGCTTAATAAAATATTTTTTCTTTAATATACCAATAACTAACCAAATATTAATTATTAATATTTACATAAATTATGTTCGTCCGGCAGTTGGAGGTGTTATTAAAAAAAGACACAAGTTACTCGTAAGAGGTTGCGACATTCATTGAGATTGTTTATATTAATCTTAACTTATATATTAAATTTACAAAGTTATTGCTATTATATTTTATTGTAATTATCTAAGGCAGGGGTCGACAACCTATGACCCGTATAATAAAGTATAAGATATACAAACATTTTTTTCTTTTTCCCAAAAAATTGACGTCACAAGTTCAACATCAGAGGAGCCATTGATATCGTAGATTCGTAGAGAAAGTTTATAAATAAAGTTTATTCAACTATGTTTGTAAGTATTTTCTTAATAAAATATATCTTATTATTTACTAAAATGCTGTTTTAATACGAAAATATCTCTGACCCAAATGTCTCTTTAATACTCGCATTTTGGTTAATTTTGACCGGCGGCCAAAAAAGGTTGCCGACCCCTGAGCTAAGGTGTTATAATTTCGTTACCCATTATCGACTAAGATTTCACACTATAGATCCTAAAACTAGTGTTACATCCTGTTAACGTGACATAACTCATGACAAAGCAAAATTATTAAAATTAAGGAAAATCGCTTGTAATTATCACGGATAATTCAAGACAAGTCTGTTGGCACGTACACTTTCTACGTCTAAATTTTTAATTTAATCTTAATTATTGAACGCATTTATCTAATAGCGCGATTATTAGAACAGACTACGTGATAATTCACGCGTATTTTGGAATATTATTGTTCTAAAATTTGTGTCAAATTTTAAGTAAATTATTCCACAATTCAATTCTAAATTCCATTTTGTTACTATATTTATTATATCTTTTTTTTATATAAATGTGATAATTTCAAAAAAATTGAAATTGACATCAAGTTGATTTATTAACAAAACGGTCAAGTCTAATCTCAGTCAAGTCAATGGCTACAGTAAGATGATGAAATCTTCATATTGTATTTTATAACCCATCCGTAAGAATACAAGAAAATATATTTTATTCTCTAATCATATAAGGATTTTTATTTCAAGCAAAACATTTTGTTAAAGCAAAAACAATGCTGCCTAATTTTAAAACAAACTTCATACAAGCGAACACATATCTCCGTTTTTATTCTTTGAAATTGACAAGCTGACATCACCATTTCCAAGCAAACATACTAGTGGAATCGATTATGATGATCGTGTATTCGTTGAAATATTACGAATGGATATTTTTGGACCACTGAGTACAATTGTCAAATGTCACTGCTATTTTTAATTATCTATACTAATATAATAAAGAGGAAACATTTTATTGGTTGTATGTATTGAATAGGCTCCGAAACTACTGGACCGATTTAAAAAAATCTTTCACCATTAGAATCCTACATTATCCCTAATGAACATAGGCTATAGAATATTTTCAAAAATGTCAGGGATTCGTATGAAAACTTCAATAATGTAATCCAAAGTGTGAAAAACAATCATTATATTGCGTACGCTGCGGAATCAAAGTGATGTACTACAGTTTTATAGAGGACATCAATATCTACAAAAATGTCAGCGACACCATAATATGTCTAACTATTACAGTTATGGCACAATAACTACTTTTCCATGTTAAAATTCATAGTACTTCATATCTTCATTATTACGCGAACAAAGTCGCTGGCAACAGCTAGTAATAGATATTTTAAATGTACATTTGATTGTGCTGCATTTTCGCAACTGAATCACCTGGTATAAATTAGTTCATCGATAGGTTTGAGTGTAGTTCATGAGTCTCCGCTCAGTGGCCCCTGCCCCTCGCCCCTCGCTATGCCACTGTCTCCGCTATGCCGGCCTCAGTAGATGAAATAGAGGATTATAATAATTGTATATTATTTAATAAGTAATTCAGCTATAGGAGTATTTTTCCTGTGAGCAAACTACCAATGGAAAAATAGTTTCGAGGAATCGCAATAAATTTCGAAAAATATTACAATACAACGTCTAGAGAAAATTGAATTTTATTCCCTACATGTAATCCATAATATAAAATGAATGTGTAAGGCATATATTACTATATGTGATATCACTTGACGACAAACTTTGTTATTGGTTAGTTTTAAATTTCGAATTCTACTCACGAACGCAGCAGATAGATCGTTGATAGGCCGGGTCATTCCTTTCCATGAGTACGTTCGTTTGACCAGAAAAGTTGAGACTCGTGCCTCTTTTTAAATATAATATGACATAATTTTTATATGACATAATGACGTCATATGACAATTCAATTTAATAGTGGAAAAAAAAAAACAAAAAAGGTCTTTTCGTAAGATTGAAATGGAACGCAAGATCGACTACTTTTACTTGTTCGTGCATGATACATTCAATGAGTTTGAGAAACGCGAGGCATTCCGAGGAGGGTACGCTGCTATGTCAGAAACACTGTCCCTCTTGTATTGTTTTGTAGGAATCGCTGGACTATTATATATTGTACGTAAGATTTCAGTATGTATTCAAATTATATATAATATGTTATTATACATGATAACATAACGTAACATAAACTCTCAAGAGAGACCAACCACAAAGTGAAAAGTTTCTCAAAAAATATTGAATAATAAAATCATAAAGAAATCCATCAACACCTTATAAAGAAATGTCAAAGCACCTAATTCTGACGATGATGGCTTCATACCAAAACAGATTTCCCGGTGGAAAAGATCTGACAGAGAGAAAGGGAAGATAGACGAATGTCATGCAAGTAAAAGAGACAGTTGTATGGTCACGGGCGCGATTCAGATGATTGCTATACGTGCAGAGACGACCGCGCCTCTACGTGACTTCTTCAAGTTCGGTCTATCTTGATAGTTTGCGTTAACTATTTTGATAGTTATTTATTATTATACACTACCAAAGATGTACATACGTAGCTATAATAAAAATATTAAATGGCATATTTTGTTCAGCAGCGAGGAACAGGAAAGATAAATATGGATAGACCACCTGTTAGATACTAGATCTAAACAAATGTAGATAACACGGAAAAGCGACGCAATTATAAGGAGAACTAGGAACATTGTTAATAGCATCATATTAAGTATCAAGATTGCGTAATCTAAGTTGAAAATTGGTAGGCGTTTGTAGTAAGCACTGACGCATTCCACGGTGCGACGTTCGCGTTCGTGACCGCGAAAATGAACGGGCACTGCAGGCCCAACGGTCAGTCCATTCATTGAAGAAGTATTAGGGTTAATGAAACGTAATTATAAAAGGATTATTAACCTGTTTTTTAGATCGTGTCGTTAAGTTGACGCGTCTTTTTGTTCTTTTTTAAAAACAACAGCTGTACATTATTTTAAGAGAAGATATGAGATCTTATGGTTTTATTATATTTTTGGTCATATCAACTAATCGTAATTTTTATCTATTACTGTGTTATTATGATAAAACTAATTAACTTGCTCACGCCTATGTCCATTTTCGGGATAAGCAGACACTATGGCCACTATGTGCCAGAATATAAATAATTATTTAATAATACTTTTTCATTGTTATCGGTTAACATCACGCCAGTCATTTACTCGCAGAGCCGAGTTCGAAGTGAAGTCGAAATAAATATTTATTAATAATTTAAAAAATTGCTTCTGTAGATACCTGTACCTGTACCTGTAGGTATTGTTTGTTATTATTATGTTCGGGTTAATTTCAAAAGTAGCAGGTTAAACAAATAATAAGGACATTTAAAGTAAAATATCACGATCACAACTTTCAAGTTGTAAAATATAAAATTTGTAAGCAACCCTTCTATTGCAGGTGGGTAAAGAGTAAAAATAATTTATTCAAATAAATCTCGCAATATTCCGGCACCGACCCGCTGGAGGACACCCTTGGGCATAATTCTTCTTTTCTTTTAACTGCAGTGAATATATTTTTTGTCGCATTTTTAATAGAAATGGTTTTGTTTGACTACGAAAAACATTTCTTACTTCATTTGTTTTCTTTAATCAGAACAAAGTCTGTGCTTTATACGTGGAACAGCTTAATATAATCAAAATAAACGAGATAATAAGCCATCTCTCTCTAATGCATACACCATACGTGCTAAATGATTGACACAATTTAGGAAAAAATCGTATAATAATTAAATACGTTATGTAAATAAGGTATACATTTGTTTACTTAAAAAACTGAGTACGTTAGCTCAAACCAGTTTGGAATGCTGAATAAAGCTAATCACATCAAATACTATAATATTAAACCGCATAAAGTATTTTAAATTAATAAATATGAAAAATATGTAATACTTTTTTCCATCTGGAATCAAATCTGAGGTCATTACTTAGGATATAAGTTAAAAAAAGGCGAAAAATATAAGTTAAAAATTGTTCAAGAATGTAAAGCAATCAACACTGGAACGGTAAGGGCGCAAAAGTCGTAAATAAAAAGCAAGATAAAAATAACATTATCAGAATTATTTTAATTTCTCAAAACATTAATCATCTGTTACCTCCCTTCTTTTTGGAGTGTCGCGAAGATATAATTTATCATGAACTCTGTTTGCATTTTACTGCCGCTTTTTGTATTAGATTTTTAAACGTTTTTTAAAGTGTATATTGCAATTTTCTTCTCATAATTTCGACTATCATAATTAAATACATATAATAATAATAAATAAAAGATACATACATATATACAAAGTTCTAATCCCCAAACTAGAATTTTCTGTGCTACTGGCCCAAAACAAATGCCTATTTACAATATCATCACTAATATATCTTTGTTTTGACTGGAAATATAATTCCAGTATCTCTATGTAACAGACAATTCGTCTGATTTCCATGTCACAGTGCAGTTTCATTAATTGTTTGTATTTTGTACTTGCCTCAAGATTAAAGATTAACGTCTCAAAGCATTAAGTTCTCTATTTAAATAATGCTTTCTATTATAAAAAAAAAATGTATTTAAATAGACCTTGTTTGTTCTAACATCCATACCGTATTTTATTCTCCAACTCTGGACCAACCAAATAGCAAAGATAGACATTCAATTTTAAAACTTTCCTAAAATCAAAACTTATAACAAAAAATCGAATGATTACATTAGAAAAATTCCAGCTACCGTTTCTCCGTAGAAATGTAGTAATAAAATGCCAAAAATTATGACTAGTTTTGAATGAACAAAACAAATCTGATGTAAACTTGCGGATACAAACAAAGCCTTCCCACTGCTCATACATTATTATTACTTTATAGCCTACTACTGGTAACGAAAGAATCTATGGATATACCCTTAAATAATCGTTGAATTTAACAACTTAACGTATCTTACTATTAGATTCCCGATCGGAACAAATATATATTCGTTATCATTCGTGGATCACAGATTAATCGGGCACATATAAAATTAATAAAAATAGTACCTACGTATAAAAATATATGTATATTTTCTTAAAGTTAGAAATTTTAAACATTTTCTTTTCTTTACTAATAATATTGACATAAAATCAACATTGTATATAGACACATAAAAAAATTATTCGTCCGAGCACGTCCATATAATTCTTTCATATACCTTCTTAAGGGCTCATGGTATCCAAACCACGAATGCCCTTTTTGTCAACAAAGCATTGTGGTACCAGCGCCATACTGTTTTATGATGACATAAATTCTCGCGCATCTTCTGACAAAATGATAATCATCTGTCAAATTCAGGTGCCCTTACCTGATTATAAGTAGAAGTTGAAAAGTTCCTACCTAGAACAAAAAACTTTCTCATAGTGTGACTTTTTAAGTTTTAGATATTTTGAAGATATTTTTATAGTCTAATACACTATAATCACATAATATACATACATAGGTATATACCCGCATTCTGTGATTAGCATGTTGATTTCTTCCAGTGAATGAAGAGGCGTACCTAATGTCGCAGTGAATAATTGTCATAATATTATAATACGTCACATTATTATTAATATCATTGTCCCAAATCTTGTTGTTTATTCCTACACGCATTCCTAATAAGGAACTATGGAAATTAAATTTTTAATATAAACCTACTCACTT
>JAPWLS010000372.1:0-177524 GCA_028551675.1 Tineola bisselliella | reverse complement strand
CTACCAATTGATGTTTAACTTTAATAATCATCAAGTAATAAGTTGTTTTGCTCGTCGCTATTTTTGAACAGGTGATGGAAGATGCATTGAACATAGTTAGTAAGGGCCGAAAAGAGATTATTGTTTGTGGGGATTTCAATGTCGATTTGTTGGAATCTTCAAGTCTCAGCTCGAGGTTATTGAGTTTGTTTAGATCATTCAACTTAGGCAATTTATTCTTAGAACCTACTAGAATTACTGCATCCACAGCAAATAATATCTTTAGAGGACGTTGTTTGTAGACCTATTACTGATTCACGGCTGGAAAAATTCAAGAACTGTATAGATAGTAAATTAGCATCGTTGCCTTACTCTAATGATCCCGATAAACTTTATTCTACGTTGTTTGGAGCAATAAAATTAGAATTTGACAAGGCATTTCCTCGAAAGAAGAAAAAAGTAGGTCATAAAAAATTTAGTGATTGGGCTACGATAGGAATTCATAGAAGTAGGCTGAAATTGTATGATCTTTATTATGAAAAAACGTTTAACCATAGTCCAGTATTTATTGACTACGTAAGGAATTATTCAAAAATCTTTAAACGTGTCTGCGCTTTGGCGAAATCAATGTTTATCGCACATAAAATAAATCATTCCGATAACAAAATCAAATCTGTATGGAATGTAATTAATACAGAGACAGGTAAAGTGCAGCTTCGCGACTCTCATTTCAGTCTACAAAAAGGAGATAAAACCATTGAATCGGATCACGACGTAGCTCTTGAGTTTGAGAAGTTTTTCTCAAATATACCGATTGAGACTACTCGATCCCTGGATTCCTCGCCTATTATTTCCGAATCACTTTTGAAGTCGAATGTAAGTGAATGCTCAATCACTCATTTTCCTAAATTTCAAATCGTTGAAAATGAAAAAGACAGAAGATATTTGGGGCATTCTCTCAATCATTGGATTTGTTTTGGTTTATATAAACGATTTACCGTACCTAGTTCGTGGACTTCTGGATATTGTCTTATTCGCTGATGATACTTCTTTGATTTTTAAAATCAATAGGAAAAAGAATACTTTTGACGATGTGAATACTGCGCTTTCAGAGGTACACAACTGGTTCACGGTTAACAACCTGGTACTCAATGCGAAGAAAACCAAATGTCTTAGATTTTCCCTTCCAAATGTACAGAGAGGAAGTACCGAAATTAAGCTCAACGGACAGGACCTTGCAGTCGTAAATGATACCATATTTCTGGGAATCACATTGGACTCTAAGCTTCAGTGGGGGCCTCACATTTCATCTTTGTCAAAGAAATTAAGTTCAGCGGCCTACGCAGTTAAAACAGTGCGACGTCTCACTGATGTTGATACTGCAAGATTAGTTTACTTCAGCTACTTCCATAGTATTATGTCTTATGGAATCCTTTTATGGGGTAGCGCAGCTGATATCGAATCGATCTTCATTTTGCAAAAACGGGCAGTGCGCTCAATTTACAATCTGAGCTCCCGTACCTCACTTAGGGAACGATTCAAGGAGTTTAACATCCTCACAGTTGCAGCACAATTTATTTACGAAAATATCATTTATGTACATAGGAATAAGAATTATTTTAATAGAAATTCTGATATACAATCTCGAAACACTAGAAGCAGTGACAAATTGGCAGTACCTTATTTTCGCTTGTCAAAAACCCGTAAATCGTTTATAGGAGTGGGGATCAGAATGTATAACAAATTGCCCAATGACTTAACAAGTCTGCCCACTCCTGCTCTGAAAAAGATTGTAAAGCAGACGCTAATTAAAAAGGCTTACTACAGAATTATTGATTATATGAGCGATGGAAATGCGTGGTTAAACTAGTGTTTGAGCTTGACTTACTGTTGGCTTACTAGAAGGATTATTTTATTTTTTTACTGTATTTTGGTTCCAAACAGCTGAAACTATAATAAAAAATAATTTATTTCTTTTAATAAAAAGTATCCTATGTTACCTCTAGTGCCGCCAAAAATATGTGTACAAAGTTTCACGAAGATCGGTTAAGTAGTTGTTGCGTGAAAATGTAACAAACAAACTCACATTCACATTTATAATATTAGTAGGGATGCGATAACATAATGGCTTATTTATTTACATATGATTTTTCAAATATATTAAAATAGGTTTTCCTTCTATATTAACAACAAAATTAAAAAGTCTTAAATTCAAGATGAAATGTACACAAATTGAGCTAAAAAAGGTCCATTCCTATTGAATAACCCTATTTTCTAACATTTTTATCACCTGTATAAAGGCATACTTTATTGTAAGGCATGGACTGATCAAAATGTCAAAAGGGTCGTGTATTCTGCCATCTTTTATCTGCAGTTTCTCTATACTGATTTATTACTATATAAATTTGTATAGCGATCTTATTACAGAAGCTTTTTGGTATTCTTATTTACTAAACAATTTGCGAACATACGTTAACACATTTGATCACACCGAATTTTCTTAAATCCCAATATTAGTATATGTGTTTATAAACAAAATAATAATAATCAATAATTATATTAAAATATTAATAAGCAATTATATAAATTGACTTATACGTACATTGAGAAGTAACCGTCGTTACAGAGAAATTTCGAGAATGAGATGCTTATTTGACAGCCATTTGAAAGTGGTAGTCAAAACAATCTGCATATCACTATGTTCATACTGAGCTGATGAATCACCTGGACTCCTCGTTGACTCAACAATTCAACAAACAGCAACTGCCTTCCAGCTGCCGAAGAACACCTCAATAACTACTAAACAACTGGCTACCACTGTTCAACTCCTTTGTTTCAAACAAGTAAACCAAATTCCTTATTCTGAATATGAAACTGGCAATTATCTTTTAAATTCCAATCGTACAAAACTAACCTACGTCGTCAAAGTCATCTTGTCATTGACACACTCTTTAAAATAAATAATAAATACTCCAAACTAGAATAGAATATCCGTAATAACGCCAACACAAACATATATATATAAGTATATAGCTCTAACAAAAGTAAACATAATAAATTTAATATATTAATTTGGGCAACATAAATTAATAATCAACAATTAAATTAATTAATATTTAACAACGGGACATAGGTGATAGTGACACAAAATAATAGTAATTTGTTAAAGTAATTACAAAGTTGAAACATGAAAAACACAGTTATTGAATTTAGCTGTCAAATATCACGAGTAACGCCTCTGTAAATTATAAAGTCATAAATACTAGTTTGATGTTTCATAAATTAATACTTGAAGCTACTTATCAATTTTTTAAAAATTTTCTGACCCAAATTGAGACATATCCCTTACTGTTACTGTTAATATTCATTTTTTAAATATAAAAAAACTTGAGTGATTTGCAATACATTTTCTTTATTAGATATTTAAGGCCATTAATAAAAAAAAGTACAAGAAAAAACCCCTATGTCCCTCTTTCATATAAAAACTCATTTTGTCCCTTAAGAAAATACTGCATAGCCCTTACCATAGACCATTGGTCAAAGACCACATAGATACCATATTTATGAACCCGCTTCCTACCTCACTACGTCTACCTTTTCTAAGCAATTGACCGTAGACAGACTTAAAAAAGGTCGTTTAACTTGTAAACGAACGAATATTATATTGAATAAATTATGTGAATTGATTTTAAATTACCTACTAAAATATTTTTGAGTAGATGGGTAAAAATAACACAAGCAGATACTGTATACTACAATACCCTGACTCCAAATTTGTTATTCCCTTTATCTAATACTAGCTGTTGCCCCCGACTTCGTTCGCGTAGTAATGAAAATATAAAGTACTACGAAGTTTAATGATGTTTTATATTTCAACGACGCCACGTGACTACCCGTTCGGAGTCTCCGGAGTTATTGTAGTTTTAGTAAGGATCCTTATTTTTTTCTGTAATTTTTATAACCTATATTAATCAGTGATAACGTAGCATTCAAATGGTGAAAGAATTTTTGAAATCGGTCCAGTATTTTTTGAGCCAATTCGTTACAAACATACAAATCTTTCCTCTTTATAATATTAGTATAGAAGTATAGATTTCACTATTCACAGTGTCACCCCTTTAGCCTAGAAGGATAGGCAGGGTCATTGAACTGCTTTTTTCGTGCTCTAGTACAGATTTGATATAATTAAAATAATCTATCTCAGCGGTTCTCAAACTTTTTTGGCGAAGGAAAAAGCCTTAATATAATTTTAAAAAACTGATTTATATGTATTTATGAATAATCATATTGCAATGTAATATTACGTAATATTTAGTTGGAATATTTAGATGTAACCTTATAATCTCCCTTTGGTAGGTATTTTTGCAGTATTTTAGCCCTAGGGTTCTGCGGAACACCACTTTAAGAATGGCTGACCTATCTAAACATAATAACCGGTTAAGTTTGTCTAATAACAGTCCACAAATGTTACGAAAATCAATAACCCCTACATCCTCATCAACCTATGACAGGTATTATACACAGCTAACAGTTCGGATCAATGCGCGATGACATATTACTAGCTTACACAACCTTAACACAAAACAATAACGGTGATAATCGATTGCAACAAAAAACTGTATAACAACAAATGTACTTTCCTATATAGGCTTAGCTTTTATGCAAATATGTGCAGTTCAAAGTGAAGTGTTACGTCATGGTCTTTTATGACCTAATTATAGTGGGATTGTTTACATAGCGGTTGGGGTTTTGATATTAGCTTTCTGTACGGCTGTACGGCTAACGTTTTATTTAGTTATCTAACGAGTTCCTTGTGGTCTTCTTCTCGTCATACGCTTTTCCGGAGCCATTGTAGAGTCTAACGATGAGCAAGCGCACGCCTTTAGTGCTTAAGCTAATAAACTATTATTATAAACTAAATTAAAATTTCAATTATAGGATAGGACAGTATTTTCAAGATAGTAAAGACAATGTTAAGTTTTCAGAGTTAATAAAAATAATAATTATAAAATACTAAACAAAGTGTTATTAATAAACGTGGAAATTAATAAAAAAAACATATAATTGTAATTGTTTATTTACACCAGTGCCGAAACGTTAACATTGTATTTACATTTTAACACATAAATTAGGAAATTAAATTATGTATTGGCGCGTTGTTTTTTGTTTCTGCTGGATCCGCAAGTTATCTAAAAGTCACACTGCTCATATTTGAGGAGCTGCTTAAAAAACAATTGCGGATTGTAGAAGTATGAGCCAACGATGATTTTATGTTATAGTTTTATTATAATCTACGAAAGGAATCTTAATAACATATTAAACTTATGTGCAGTTAATTTACGAAACTTCAAAAGATATTATCAAGAAAGGTCAACACATACTAGAACATAGTTTTTAGGCTAAAAATACGAAACCTTATAAGTATTAGTTTCCCATATAGAGAGGGGATATAACGTTGAAGGCCGTACGGTCTATGCTGCACCCCCATTTGACGAGACCATTCTTGCAAACAAAACAATCACTATTTTGAAATAATGACGAAATCGATTTATTTTCGCGTAAATATTTGTTTCAGGTCTGGCTATTATTTGATTGTGTTGTCCTAGATCTAATACTCATAGTACTGGGTATCCTATTTGAGGTTCAAAACAAAATTTGTCAATATGGCGAGACGTAATGTATACAATAACATAAAGTAAAAACAGAATCGAATCAAAATTGTTTTGTGAATAGTAGTACCCTTGTACTCGTATGACGTTATGGCCTGGACTGAGTGGCGTCGGCCTCAAGCAAATGCAACTATGTTATTGATTCCATTTATAATGGGAGTAATTCGATCATTTTCATTTAATATTAAATTGATTCTTATATGAAACGTATTGATGTAGATATATATTTCCATTGTATAGGATATCCTATAAGAATAAATAACAATAAAGCTTTTTATTTATATACATATTTAAAAAACAATTGCTTCCGTTGTAATTATGAATACAATGATTAATCAAACAATACCCAGTTACGATAGCAATTTTGATTAATTTTACAATAAACAATGTATTTATATGAACAGCGCATCGAGTGATTTAATGATTAAACCACACTGGTACCAGGGTGTGTCTTTATTCGCTTATGACCCAAACAGATATAGATAGTAAATAAAAGCACGTTAACATTTAATGTGATGTAAACGTCCGTAATACCTATTAAGGTCGCTTTACTGGGCCAAACGACAATTGTTAACTTAATTTGATAGAAAAACGGACAAACGAGCGGACATTGAGCCCGGAGAGTGACACGCCCGCCGCATCATTATAACCCCAGTGTCACTCAACTGAATCAATTGATACTCTTTAAATCAATTTGAAGACGATTTAAAATATAGATAACTTACGTTGGCAAAATATGTAGTCTAGGGCAGACTCAAATTTCCTTCATGCATACTCTTATGTGCCTACGTTAATCGTGTCAAGGTTGTAAGGTTAAAAACGTTAATTTGATTTGAATTATATGAACCTATCTACCTACCTAGGTTGAAGTTAACAGCATATTTAGCGTTTTTCTTCGCACATTTATTAGACCACAATAAGTATTGGGTAACGCTTTAGTGGAGGACCCCAGGAATTATTAAATGTAATTTTTTTCTATATTGTGCCAACAAGCTATGACGGCAACTATCGAGCTAACCTAACCTAACCTTTTCATTATTCGTACAGTCTTGGGGTCCTCAACTAAAGCCAGGCCAACTCTTGTGCTAAGTTTATGTATGATTCTATAATGAAGATAATTAGTACCATAGAAACGTATAGTAGCACATAACATAATAATTAATTAGCAGATGACAAGACGCTGTAATATATTAATAGTCTAATGACAGCATCACCTTCAAGTACCACGTGATCTTTCTAGTGTTGTACACCACTCGTATTGCGGTGACATATGTTAATTGAATTAGATTTTAATTGATTGTAACTTGTTATTTTTTATTACTTTTTATTGTTTTTAATGATTTGATATCAATCTTATTTCGATATAGTTAAAGAGTAGTCTCCTTGTCAACTTCTATCAGTACATTATGTAAATGGGCGAAGCATTTAGCTAGCTTTTAATATTTACTATGATTATTAATATTAAGTTATTTTTTGGTAACAGCGGTTTTGTTTACGCATGATTTGGTTTGGGTTTCATTTAAATTACACATTAATTTATAAACACTAATTACTGATTAAAAATATCAGATTATTTTATTATTAAATTTTTATTATTTAATTTTAATATGAGTTATTTGAGTTCTTTTGTAATATATTGTACAAGGCTGAGATATTTGAGCTAAATAGTTGGTAGTTATTACTTTTAAACTACATACAAGTACCTAGTTAGTCCAGCGCTTGTATAATTTTTTGTAGCATAGTGGTCAATGCTCCGAACCATTATGACACAAATATTTAATTTAATTCACAAGTATTTTTAAAAATACGAAATAAAAGGAAACAAATATATGCACACAATTAATTTCAGAGTTGGTATTTAACAAAAATGTTATTCCAGTGAAAAAGGTGCGCCATTTTAAATAACCTATAGGACTTCTTCCCCTAGGGATTGTCTGTCGGTCGGTATTCATTATGGAGTTTGCTTTATAACAAAAATTTTATTTGACTTGCTTTTATTTTAACAGGAGGTGTTAAAATTTATGGAATAGATGTTAATATTTTAGACGATGTCGCAAATGGTAATCTTTAAAATTCTGCTCCGTTTTTGTTATATGTATTTTAGCACCAATATATGTAATCCCTACTAATATTATAAATGTGAATGTGAGTTTGTTTGTTACTTTGTATTGTTGTAATTGTAAATATTATTTTTTACTATAGTTTCCAATGGGCTATAGTAAAATATTGAGTATAGTTATATTGAAATGATCTATGATGCTTATTTAATGACTTAAATGCGAGCGAAGCTGCGGATAAAAGCTAGTAGCTATATATTTTAGTAATTGCAAAAGAAAAAACGACGCGATTGGACCCACTTTCCTCTTTAAAACAAATGTAAATAGTGCTTTTATTAAAAATATTTTTCAAGTCACAATTAATAGAATAACTGTAATAATATAATAAATACATACTAAGAAACAAATAAAAAGAAATATTTTTAAATAAATAATGGAAGCAATAAATAAAATGTTACTACAAAAACATTGACTTCGCAAAAGATGATATGCTTCGGAAAAACTATGCAACTATTGATTCTATTTTTAATTGTGTTTATTTAGTGTCAGCAATAAACAAAACTGCAGCTAATAAAAAAAGTTTTCAATACACAAAAACAAAAGCTAGTAGACTGTTTCAGTAGAAAAATTCATCGAACAATCTGTATATAGTACCTACATTAAAACACAAATTGCATATTCCTCCTTGAAGAATATTAAGATATTTACGTAATAAATTGCTTTTCACACAAGTTTGTAGATAATACTAGAACTCTAATTGTTTATATTGATTTTCTGTATCGTTGAATCACTAATTGACGAATCAATTACAAGACGTTTCTTGTTTTATTTGTTCCCGAACTCGACTCGCAATACACAACAATTGTTAATTTAAATATTTAATTACTGTTTATTATAATATTAGTCAATGTCTATCAAACTAATATTATATTCCATTGCATCATTTAACTTCAAATATTTTGATAAATATTCGTCGAAGCGAAGCCGAAACGACCACACGTATCCAGATGATGCCACGTGAAGTGGCGAAACGCGTCGAGACAAGTTATTGAATGTTGGTAGAAGTTATTTTCCTTCATCGACCTAATGTAGCGGGAATTATAAGCAAAATAATTTTAAATAATTTCCTTAAATATATAGTGTCATTTTGGGGAGAATTTGTACAAGTGTTTAATAAAATAGATTGCGTGCTTTATATTGTGATCTCAATTATATATAGATACATATAGTACAGTACACACATGATATAGTATACGACCTCATAGATTTTCCATTAAGGGTGTGGTGATTCATTAAAAAGAGATTGTTTCCCTCGTGTGATGTGTGTTTAGGTACCTTCGGGGATTATAATATTTACATTGATGACGTCATGTTGTTTATACATTCAATGTGTTTTATTTTGTTACAGGTACACCAACAATATGGGGTATTTGCTTTGTTTGTTTATTCTTTCTTTATTAAACTTTTCTTTGTTTTATATCTTGATGTGGCGCTGTCTCTAATTGCTAAAGTTTTATTTGTTATAATCTCACGTCTATAGATGTAGACAGAGAATATAAAAATATAAGACCCATTCATTAGGTACTTTAAATTAAGCTTTCTTTATGGCAATTTAAGAAACAAGACGGCATAGTGGGGGTGATTGCAGACAACATAACATCAGGCAAAGTGGTCAGTAAAAAGCATAAATTTAATATATGTTTAGTTTCATTTACTGAAAATGTATTTTACGTGTAAGTTTTTAGGAACCACATTTATCATCGGCATAAAAGACAAACAAGTTAATGCATATTAATAGCTTCGATGACAAATTTAACACAGAAATAAATACACCGAACATCGACGCTTTGAAAAAATACTAACATTTACGTCGCTAAGTTGCGATAAAAGTATTCGCGATCATCAATAATAATTATTCTCTTCCACCTTATTTAATTCTGAGTCAACTTTTTTTACTTATTTGGTACAATAAGAACTCTTGAATATGATTGTTTTTTTTTATAACAATGTATACTTACTTATCAAAGAATATAAAGCAGCGTGGAAGTGACATGAAAATGAAATCATATGATTTAAATTATTAGTGTTTTGTTTTTATTCGATATTCAGATTATCATCGTCGTTTGTTTAGTAATTACAGTTTTCGTTTATTTAAAATATCAGTTAAAATAGGTAGGGATTTTTTAGAGAAGCTAATTAAGCTAGTAGTGTCTATCAATGATCTTGTAATTGTATGATATCGGATTCCAAATGTACATACATAATGAATAAAGTAAACCGTTATATTTAGATAGTTTTAATCTCGAAGTGTAACTAAATCACTGTATCTTATACTCTAGTTAGAACGACAGACTGGATTAATAACCATCTTTATGAGGTTTGATTTTTTTAACTACTCAAGCTACAACTAAAAATTACTTATGTGTGGAATTTCTTACTACTCGAATTTGATTTCTAAAATTCCTACCTACCCTCAACATGTGTTGTAGTGGTAAAACTAACCATATAGACTTATTGAATCCAGGGCTTAGTTTTAAGCCATCTATCTTGATATATAAGGGAAAGTTTACGGTCACATAAAAACCTGTCTATGTGAGGCCTTAGTCATAAAATTTCGACCCTTTCAGATTACATCCCTGTGTCAAAGGGAAGTAAATTTTAAAAGCTTTTGTATTTATGTAAAATATGACATGTTTTGGAACATTTTCCCTTGATTAAAATACCTGTATAAAAATATATCGTACCTTCTATATTATAGTAGGAATTCATCCAAATTTTACTTTTTTTAAATTAAACGACATAGTGGTTTTTATATAAATATATTTGTATAAAGTAAGCCTTATTTACATTTATTCACTTTCTTTAACTAAAAACAGACATCAAACAATTGTCTTCTTATTAAAAACAAAAAGGAATTCAATACAAAAGACATCACGTACCATTCGTGTTAGTGTGAGTGTTTGTGTACACTTATTATAAAGTGGACACGTGCATGTGTGTGTGTGCTATGGTCCTGAGACAAAGTGCATTTCTGTCTCGGCACTGCAAGCAATTGTGCCCTCACTTTAGTGATGGGGTATAATAATATTTTTTACAAATATCGATGTTATTTGTTACATTCTACGAAATCGACTACGGCGTAGCAGTGTTGACACGTGAGAATATTGTATTGGTTAATTGTAGCGCCATCTATCTATGACTAGCAGAAGTAAAATTCAAATCGTACCTGTGTTGCGCATTAGTTAATTTTTTACTCGGATAATTGTTTGTTTAACTGGCAATATAACGGTTTCGGATACTTAACTGCCATTATATGAAGAAATAACAGCTGATAAGATTGTTGTTAACGAATAAAACTGATTAATTACATTTAATTAAAATAATACTATCGATGTTTTAATGTTACATCACTAAACCTCTTTGAGAGCGCTCGAGTCGGTTCGCGGCCTATGTACGTTTCATTTGTTCCACCGTCTGCTTGAATTGTCTCTACCTAGCCATCTAACTCGATATCTAGGTGAGTTGGGGTACCTCAAGGAATTTATACTCTAGGGGAAATATATTTACTTTATTTTATTAGTATTATTTCGTCTTCTTTCGTCTTAAATGTTTTATAACGATAATTCTACCAATGTTGAGTATTTGGGCAATACAAAACCTCAATTTTTAGTTTAATAGCGTAATTTATTTGTTCGGGTGTTTAACTACCCGCCAATATTAATTCATATAGTTAGGCGAGACTTACACAGTATGATGGTGAGAGGAGCCGCTGTATATAATATTATTTATACCTATTTGTATATAGTGGTTTCTTTATTTATTTATAAAGCCAACCTACAAAATTACATTAAAACTACATATTATAAAAAGGACTACTATTATTAAACTAAATGAAATTTTAATTATGGGATAGGACGGCATGCTCAAGGGATAGATACCTACTATACTTTTAATAAAATTACAAAAATACATAGAAATAAAAAACAAGAACCAAATAGATGTAGGTAAGGAAGGAAAAGGGGAGAGAAAAAATAAATAAATTCCAATATATTTAACAAGAAATTAGAAATTTTCTGATGTATTAGCTCAGCTATACGAATTATAATTTTGTACAAATAATATTAGATAGGAAAATTATTTATGGATTTTTTTATTATTATTGAATTATACATCAATTATTATTAATGCGTGTGACTGTACCATGCTTGTTATGTAAGCACTCAAAATCCCATCAGTCAAGCCTTTGTTTGCTCTAGTGCTTGCTCCAACCACACCTATTTGTGTAGCGAAACAATTCGATATAATAACTGGATATGCAATAACAACCTTTATTATAGTACGTATTGGGAAATTACTTGCTTGAATTTAATTGGTGGTTGTGTCGTTTTATTCAAACATAATTATGATAGTTTAACAAGGTTTTAGACTATTGACCTATTTCAATCGTATTTGCTTAATATTAATCACATTATGTCTGCTTATAACATTAGAAGTATTACATAGATATAAATAATTATAGATACTGTGCTGATTTTAGTTGTTTAATTGTGAATATATATTTTTTCTGAATTCTATACATATAATAATAATAATAATAAATTCTTTATTGTACCAAAAAAATCACAAAAGGCGATTAGCCTTTAGGCATTTTCTGCCAGTTAACCTTTGGTAGATGTGAGCGGTGATGTTAATAGTACAGAAAAATAAAATAATAAAATAAATACAAAATAATACACAAATAATTTTTATTATTAACAAATAATTATAAGGAAAAAGCCTTAATCTATATATATAAAACTCAAAGGTGACTGACTTAGTGATCTATCAACGCACAGCCCAAACCACTGGACGGATCGGGCTGAAATTTGGCATGCAGGTAGATGTTATGACGTAGGCATCCGCTAAGAAAGGATTTTGATCAATTCTACCCCCAAGGGGATAAAATAGGGGATAAAAGTTTGTATAAATCTTATTAGATTTTCGACTGATTGAACTGAAATTAAAAATTAACAGATATGTGGTTAATAACTGGAGCAAGTTTTCAATTATGACCCACGACAGGAATGGTGATACCTACTTAACACACGTTAAACAAAAGTAAAGCCACACAAACTAAACCTAATTAATAATAATACTTCTTAACGCGAGCGAAGCCGCTGGCAAAAGCTAGTATAATTATAAAAAACTGATTTATATGTATTTATGAATAATCATATTGCAATGTAATATCACGTAATATTTAGTTGGAATATTTAGATGTAACCTTATAATCTCCCCTTTGGTAGGTATTTTTTGCAGTATTTTAGCCCTAGGGTTCCGCGGAATACACTTTGAGAATGACTGAAATAAATAATATCATACTTATAATATTTGCGAGTAACCTAAGACTGCATGTTATCTATGAGTAATATTATAACTATGGATAAATATTTCTTCGACAAAATAAATGTTATTTAATCGGTTTGTAAATTGGTAGCTAAGACAATACTGGCAATATAGACTGATAAACCAAGTGCAAAATCCTTTGATTTGATTGATATATATGTCCGCATAGTTCAAAGTCGTTCACTATCTACCAATATTAATGGCTTCCCGTATGCAGCTAATCTTTAGCTAACTATATCTTAAATGCAAATAATAAAATTATCATTCCAAGTCGAAGACTTAATTAAGAAAATCTTGCAATCTACTCGTTATTGGCTCCTGAGTGACGTTTCCCCACGTTCGATTGACCCCCCTTTTCACCCACAAATAAGAGCCATTCTCGTGGGCTCGGGTAAAAGGAGGATAATGGCCCGGGCGACAAATCCCCTAGTAAAATCGACGTCTTATGCCCGCGTGGACGTGTTGGGAATTAAAAACTTCTCATACCCGAGTTCTTGGTTATCTCACAGTTTAGGCTGAGGTTACATGCGTATTGCGTATCAAAATGAACAAGTGAACAGCATTATCTATTTATTTATTTATATGAACTCATACATATATTATATTGTTATTTTCTAAAAATATTATGCTTTAATTAATATAATAACATAAAAAAACGTATATTTATCTACTTTTTCTTCAATACTTATGCTTTCCTCTCGCTCTAGACAGCGGCTATTGTTAGAATTATACCGGAATTATAATAAAATTAGTGGTACTTTAAACTAAATTTTTTGCAATGGGTGCAATTTAAGATGAAAATTCCGCTGGAATAGTGCTTACTACATCTAAAATAGTAAGGCGAAAAGGAAAGAAAATCGCCGTCATGTAATCCGAACAAGATCCCTGCCGAATCTCGGAGGCCTGTAATAAAAGCGCAAGGACATCGCCGCGACTAATTTCAAACATCTCTGAGCATCCCCACTCAAGAACCCAGCACATGATTCTCAATTTCCATTCTCACCGTGTCTTATTAGATCTAGCTATTGTGTTAACTCTATACATTTTATTCGACGTCTCATGAATATAATAAGAACATTTTTAAATAAAGGTTTATGATGCGATTTCTTTGAGAGATGTTCTTTGAATAATAATATTTTTGTTGACTTGATTTTTTTGTTTTAAATGAAATGAGTGATAGTCACTTAACCGTCTTTCAAAATCGAAACGTAGCCTGGTAGTTCTGTGGCCTGTCTAGTTGGTGTTAATCTTTACTCTAGCAACTATGCACTTCCACATGAACCGTATTCAGCAACGATGCTAGAACGTAGTTTCATCTGTAATCACCTGATCATTACTTGAGTATATAATCTGTGCTTAAGTATGTCGCTTATTCGGAAAGATAAGAATGAATCTATGCTCAAGCGTCGTTTCTGGGGGTCTACTCAGGCATATCCGAAGTATCGTGAATTTTTACATATAAATGTCCGTAAAATAAGTCTTGAATAGCCTATCCGTCATGAAGTCGCTGTCAAATCCGTAATTTCGTGAATTATTACGGATCTCTAAGTGTTCCTGAGTAGGAAACGTCTGAATTTTCGTCCAAAGTTCGTGCGCCTGAGTAGCCCCCCTGAATACTAACCTAAGTTTAGACAAAGTTTTTGATTACCTTTGATTGATTCTATATTAATTACAAAGGTGCGTGCAAATGTCAATTACATACATTACAAATGTTATTGTAGATGTGTATACGCCACACTACGCGCATGTAGCGTGATCCTAAAATTACAATTTGATAATAATAACGCACTGAGTTATTGTATGAAGGAAATAGACCCTTCGATCGAGAGCCATGGCTAATTATATATTTATACGTTGCCTCTAAAATGGTATTCTATCTCAAATAGGTCAGGCTTTAATTAACTAAAGCGTGTATTTGGACACTGACACTCGGTAAGCCACGAAAATCAATTCGTAATGTCACACCTGTAACGTCACGGGACAGGTGACAAGGGACCGTGGTCGTAGCTAATTTTGAAACAAACATTTTTATACAATTCCTTAATAATGGATCAAAGGTATGAATAATATTTTCGAGAGTAAATTTTGTCAACTTATAACAAGTGTTTACGTATTTTTTTTGAATTTACTAAATGGTTTTATTAAGTTTATTATTACGAGATTTATTACTTTTATTATATATTCCCCTCCACTATGCCGGCTTGATGATTGAACTCTTATTATAATAGAATAGTTCACGCTTTCGTAGTGTACTGATTTTCGTGCAGATTTTTAAATTGTTAATAGTTCATAAAAGGAAATGTTTATTCAGGCCTTTTTAAAACGCACAAAGAAAAACTAATTTAATATAATAATAAGAGTAAAAGTAAGGGCTTAGAGGCTTTTAACAAATTCCTGAAAACACTTTTCTTTACCGCTCGCGTACCAAACGATTTACATGACTTAGCAGTATGTCGATTTTCACCTATTTGTAGGGTGACCATGGTTTTATACAATTTATTACGTTTGCCTATTTTAAAAAAAGAATTTTAAGGAAGGAAGGAAAGAAAAGGATTTTCACAACACCACAATTTAATGTTTATATATAGATGCACTACTATCTTAATTATTGAGCCCCAAATTGCATTTCTCACTGTCTTGTCAAAAATCAACCAATCATAGTATCGCCAGGACAGTATTATATTTTTGTTTCAATTGAATTTAGAACGCATGGTTACCCTAACTGAATTGGCCTAGAAAACGATGAAAAGCATTAAGTTGTGTATTTAAATCTGATATCAAGTATATTAAGGTTAATACAAGCAAAGACTATTACTTCCTGCGCCCGTGAAGTTACTTTAGATTGATTAAATCATTCCTTTCATTAAATTATATCAACCGAATAATTTACTATTTAGTACATTGTAGTTCTATACTTTCTATTACTAATATATTCCAAAAACATTGAGTAACTAATTGCCAAACGAGCTCCGGTTACGTTTGCAGCAACTCCGTAACACGCTTATAGATGTCGCTGTCTAAAATTTAACACGTTTTATAATTCGATAAAAGTTAGTGCTTAGACTCTGAACAATTAATTTTTTTTAAATATACAGAAAAATGATATTATTAATTATTAAATTTAGTATAATAATGTTTTTAAAAAAGCATATTTACATAGGCAATATCAAGTTGAGTTTTCTATGGGTTATAATAAAATCGTTAATTTTAAAAAATCTAAAAACCATGTAAATCACGCTGCTTTGAAAGTGCAATGATTTCAAGTATAACAAACAAATGAACAACGATTAAATTATTATTATTTAGTAAGTTTCTTTTTTAGCTCTCTAATAAGAATAATATTTATATGAACAAATAAATATGTACAATACAGCCAGGATAAAGTCCTCGGGTTCGTTTTCAAAATCAACACGGTTAGTTAGTTTTGTTTGAGTTAAGACGCATTACATCTTGCGGGAATACAAGTACAAATATGTCTTATTGTTAAACTATGGAAAGCCGGCATAGGGAATGCACTTTTTTATTAATTTTTCCTTATTAGATAGATATAGTATCGCAATTATGGCCTCAAAACTTCCGACGCGTCGGGTTAAATTAATTAAAATAAACTCGTTCTGTATTTAAAATTTATATTTTTTATTATTTAAAATCTGGTATCCGTATTATTCTATGAGGGATTGTTATCCAAGTTTCTCTCCTTAAATAATTTATATAAATTGTAATTGTATCTCCTAAAAGGGAAGCTTCATGGACTTCTTCCACCATTCCCTCTATCTTTGACAGTTTAATTTGTGTTTTAAAATTATTATTTCGTGTTTTTCTTCTCAGCCTTTCTTTTTTATGACAATCCTTATTTACACGAGTAACCTAATCAAAACAAAAATAATTGCTAAGACAGCCTAATTTCCAATAAGTTTCCAATAAGGACGCACTTTTATTAACATTCGCAGAAACAAAAGAAATTATTTCAAAACCGATATTATAACATAACCTTATTGAATGCCATTTTCGATTGCCATGGTTATGACGTAATCGAGTATCAAATTCAACAACTGACGTTCGACATTCGAAATACGAACTTAGGTTAGAATTACGACAATTTAATAACCACACTTCCGTTTATAAGTAAGTTAATCGGGTACAAAATCACGCCACTAAGAAAGTTTGACCCTTAAGCCTGAGTCTACATTAAGACTGGAAAGCGATTTAATACAACATGATTTCAATGATTTAAGCGACTTTATACTGTTAACTATCGCATTTTGAAAATGTTACAATCATAGTGGCAGCGCTGCAGCGGCGAGACTGTTTCGCATCACTTACCGCGCCTTAATGCTACCTCGGACTTAAGCCACAAAGGGCGTGTACATTTACCTCCATAAGCCGATAAGCTAATCTACAAATCAACACGCAACTTCTGACCTCAAATTATCGAAAAATAGCCTAAAGCTTGTCAACTTTTCAATTTGACGTGCTGTAATACAATCACTAAGTTTTTTTTATTTTACTCCCAATTCAAAAATGACAACTCTGTAATTAATTTAATGGCGGAGCGCAATGGTTAATGTGTCAGTATGATACACAGGGATTCGATTTCAGATCGCTAAAAATATTCGTAATAAATGCAATATGATCATAAAAGTAAGTACTATACTTGATGTATATAAGATCTGGGGGGCTACTCAGGCATATCCGAGGTTTCGTTATACGGCCGTCACCTCTGCAGCTTACGTGAATTTTGATATATAAGTCCTGTCAAACATCCGTATTTTCGTCCGAATTTCGTGCGCCTGAGTAGCCCTACTACTACTACTTACTGTGCTAAGGATAAATTAGTTCAGAATAATATATTTATTTAAAAAATTTAAATCCATAATAGAAACAAAAACGAGGAACGAACTGTTTAAAAAAAAGTACCACTACACACATATGTACAATTTGCCTACCACTAACAAAGCACGCTAATTACATTTCGCACTGTTGTTTTCCACATGCAAGAAGCTAACAACACCGAGTTCGCATGCGAATAGCGCTCTTTATATGGGTTGCTATACAAACTCAATATTTGCATGACTCAATCAGTGGTGTCTTGTTATATGGGAACTGACTGAGAGAATTAATAAGATACCCAATACTGTTTAAACTAGTTACGTATTTTCATCTTTCAGCTGCCAGTTGTCACGATTACGTCGCATTCCCTTCTAGACGGCGCTTACAGTACCACCTACTAAAGTATATTACTATAAGCTAATTAATACACCATTATAAGCGAGAATAGATAGTAAAATAGCGGTTAATGTTGTAAACACGTTAAATATGTTATTACTATCGTATAGTTTACGGTGCGGTAACTTTAGGGATGGCCCTTGTTAAGTTATTTAGGTGCCACAAAACCACTATCTAATCTATGGTTTAATAAATAATGTTATGAGTTTGTTCTAAGTAGATTTATAGTGAAGCCTCTAGTCGTGGCTAGACTGAGGACTCTCGAAATGTCGGATTAATCGCTATAGTAAGTGACGTAAAATCTTTTGTTTTGTTTACCTTCTTTTATTTTAACTAGTGTTTATTTAATTGTCAAATAAATAAGCATTATGTTTGACATGTTTAACGCCTAAAGTCTACATTCTAAGGTAATCACAAGTCTCAATGGACGTTGTATTTTCTTTATAAATATATTTACGTACTCGTATGTAATGTTATTATTATATATTATTAACTAGCTGTTGCCCGCGGCTTCGCTCCCGTTAAAAAGTATTATTATTAATTAGGTATAGTTTTTGCGGCTTTGTTTTTGTTTAGCGTGTGTAAAAACGTTTTCATCACAGTAACTCCAATCTTTAATTTCAGTTCAATCAGTCGAAAATCTAATAAGATTTATACAAACTTTCATCCCCTATTTATCCCCTTGGGGGCAGAATTGATCAAAATCCTTTCTTAGCGGATGCCTACGTCATAACATCTACCTGCATGCCAAATTTCAGCCCGATCCGTCCAGTGGTTTTGGCTGTGCGTTGATAGATCACTAAGTCAGTCAGTCAGTCAGTCCTTTGAGTTTTATATATGTATAATATAGATTTAAAAAAAACACCAAGTCTTTATCACTAAAATAATAAATACGTAATCAATCACTATTATACGTATTGTTAGTTATAATAAAATTAAGAAAATATGTTTGTTTGTGTTTTGCTTCAATACACGAAATTTTCTTCTGTCGAGAGTTTTCCATTACTTTACTTTTTATGTTACTTAGAACATATTTAGAAGTTTTTTTATTTAAATATATAGTACTTAAGTTTTATATTTAATGTTTTGACTTCAATATTATTTTAGTAGTTTATATAAATATTATATTTATATGTGTTAACTATATTTATTACGTCTTATTTTTCATTATTTAAATCGTGTTTATTATTAATAATTTTATTGGTATTTTCTGAAGGTTTACAAAACATATTATAAGAAAAAAAAAATTATATATTATTTTTTAGATATGATTTGGCAGGATAACCACACCACGTTTCTTGAGTCATAGAGGTTAAAAATTTCTCTAAAAGTATAAAATCCTCAAAAACAACCTCAAGTGGAATGTTCCACACATGCGGTAGGTGAACTGAAGGCCAGTAAAACTTGTTCAATAGCTACTCAAACTTTTATGAAAAGTTTTTCTTCTTACTTTTATGTGTACATATGAGTTAAGGAGGGAGTGCTTCAGTGTGATTGATGTGTCTTTTGAGAGCTTTTATACCTAGATTGAATACCTTATGGTTCTAAAATATAATACGTATTTTTTATTTGTATTATTTTATATTTTTTCTTTATTATTTCTTAGTGTTGAATTAGATAACCCAGTCTGATATCACTGGATTAATCTTCTTAAGCCAGCATAATAAAGACTACTGTTACACCCAGATATATCTTCATGACAGCAGTCTCCGCTGAAACCATTAACATATAACGTATTGTAATCATATGCGAGGCTATCACAAAAATACACGTAACACTTAATAAATAACGTAACGTACACATAACAGTTAATAAACCCTTAATTTACATTAGAGTTAATAATAAATATAAATCGTATTAACCACAGCAAAACTTTCGTGGAACAATGCATACGATATGCAGGCAGAGATGGACAGAGAGTTCCACTTTAATTTCGGCTAATAGTGCCACGTCATTGTGTATACAACCTTTTTTATCATAAATCATATTGTATACCTAGATACTTAGACATAAACATACTACATATATGTTATTAATTACGCTGTCCCACATTGAGGAGTTCGAATCATCCCTCAACTTCCGAGGGAAGGCTTTGTGCCTGTTTGACCTATTACTTTGTTTATAATTATAATAATTACTTACAACAATTGTGACAAAAAGTCGCTATTGAGATTCGCAAATAACTTAAAAAGACTTCCAGACTAGTCGTTCTTATTAGTTCAATTAATAAAATATTTAAATAGAGAATAACTCGTGGCAAATGTTATAAAGGAGTCACATTCTCGTTTAATGCAACCACATGAAACCACTGTTTTCACAGGTGACTCAGTTAATAACCATCGTATTAATAATTAATTTCAGAAGATGAATGATGATGAATGATGAAGATTCAGAAAATGCATAAAATCTGACCATGATGATGGACTCTTTACTCTTAATAACATATTTTCGGCTTCAAATGTTTTTCTGAATCACCCGGCCTGTACGAGTAGGTACTATTGAATTGAATTGATATGACGACAGTCGCACAAATTTTAATAATAAAAGCTAACTGTGTCTAATGGTTTAATACAGCGGTTCTCAAACTTTTTTTGGCAAAGGAAAAAGCCTTAATATAATTATAAAAAACTGATTTATATATATTTATAAATAATCATATTGCAATGTTATATTACGTAATATTTAGTTGGAATATTTAGATGTAATCTTATAATCTCTCTTTGGTAGGTATTTTTTGCAGTATTTTAGCCCTAGGGTTCCGCGGAACACACTTTGAGAATGGCTGGTTTAATAGTTCGGATTTAGTAGTTTTAATTTGAATATGATTGGCTTTCCATTCCACTCTGCGTGTATTTCGCCATTTTTTGGTTATATTTTTATTTTATTATCAAATTATTGGGATTAAAGGACAGAATTTTTGTGACAAAGAGGTGTTAGACTTAAAGGAAAAACTTTCTGTCTACCTTCATAATAAATTTATGTTTATCTCCGCAAAAGTTCAACATACTTACCTTCTTCTTAACATATATATATACTCATATTATGCTTCATAATATTCTTAGAAAAGTAAACTTGAGAAGTTTGCATTGATATAAAAGTTATAATGTTTTGTATATGATTTGTTAATTTCTATTTTAAGAATTTTAGAAGATCCTTGTTCGAAATTTTAAAAAAAATCATTTAGGTTCATTATATATACTTCAGTCGCTCAGTATCTGCGATATGGGCATTTACTGAGCTGAGGTTTTACAAAACAAATATAATAAAACTAAAATGGAATTGAATTAGAGAAAACACAAATATAAAAGAAAATATTTATAAAAATCTCAAGTTAGTAGTTATTGTTAGACGCAAGGATCACTGAAATAATTATCAATACAAAACGCCATAGTAAATCGTATAATTTAAATTAGTTAAGTCTTGTTCGTGATTCAATTCAGATATCACTTGACTAAAAAACAAAAACAAAATAATAATAAATCATATATTTATTTATACATTTATAATTTAGTACATACAAAACACAAACTTAGAACAATTGACGATCTTATCACTAAAAGTAATTTATTCCAGATAATCAATTGTAGTAGGAGAAACAATGTTAGTAGCGGGTAATGCAAATTAGAATGATACACACATATAAAATTAGTATAAAAATCAAGTAATTAGTTTCAATATGTTCTATATACACGTATATAGGGCTGTCTGTCACTCAAAGATAAATATCTCTACTTGAATGTGTCAGCCCTGCGCGATACGTGCCACAGAGACAGGGCTCGCTGCAAATGTTGGGCTACGTTCACACGTTTATATTGCTTAATCAAATATATTTAAAAAATAATATTAAGTAATACAAATTTATATATTTTTTTATATACAAATCCATATAATTGTTTTTTATTTAGTTTTCCTTTTATTTGTTGCGATTTTAAAATGTTTGTTTGTTTTATTTAAATTTATTTAGTTTAAATTATTATTTATTTATTATTTTCAAATTAAAATGTTACTGACTCATCATTAACTCAAACAGAAGTCGTAAAAGTTAAATTACTTTGTAAGGTTTTTAAAAAAATAACTTAAATCCTTTAATCTGCTAAAATTTTAAAGTTATCTCGTTACAGTAAACACAGCCTAACAAAGTACGCATACGGCAGTATTCAGTGCGCATGTCTGTGCCATTCTCATTCCTGAGTATTTGTTTTGTCGTTACACTATCAAAAACCTCCGGATTGTTCGCTAAGTAGGATCTATCGCGATAATCTCTATTTCGACAAACGACCACTGTTCAATTTGACAGTTGAAAGCGTTTGCTCGACTCGCTCGAAAACCGCATTCGAAGTTCAAATCAATCATCCATCTGTCAAGTGTTCGCGCCAATAGTTGACGTTTGACCGCGTGTTTTCGAACGCATTGAATTCGAAAAGGCTTAAGGTGCGCTCACACGAGCGTGAACACATTATTTAGTGATTTATGGAGGTGAAAATATATCGAGGGTTGTGAGGCTATCTGCAATACGGTTCGTGTGCGGCTAGACGCAGATGTTAAACCATCGAGGCGTCTAAATCTTCATAGTTATTCGGGCGTGTGCCGTACTTTGAGTGGATTCTTGTTAGAACGAATAGTGCGTGTTTTACGTCTTGAACTTTTTGATTGAACTTTCTGCTTAGAAAAAGTTACAATGAATATTACTACAACAGACGGTAAGTACTTGTATTAATTAGGTTGTTTATTTTGTCTGCCTTCTTATATTTATCTGTTTAGGTGTAGTTTAAAAAACATAACCTTATTTAAACTAATAATCTATTCATAGGGGTGGTTTTAACTGTAATTAAAAAAAAATTAAAATATTTGTATCGAAAAGGTAACTTTAAAATATCCGCAACAAGAAATTAGTTTGAATTAAATTTCGACTGTACGAATGCGCATTGCTGCGTTTCTCTACTTTTCAACAACGTCAACCTTATCCCCTTGTTTTAGGGATTAATTTCGCTGTTTTATTAAAGTTTCAGTACAACAGAATAGGATTTATGGAAAAATATATTTTGTTTTCATAGTAATAGAGCTTAGTCTTATTTCATCTCTGTAGAATCGCACTACTATGACCGTTTGAATCTTGTTAGCGATATTCTACTTAAAGCCAGTTTACTCTCAACTATGACTTCCATGATAGAACCACTAACTTCGTTATTGTAAATATGGAAGTACTTATATATTTAAAAAAAAAAACTTTAAAAACCATGTTCGGTTTATCACTAAAATGGCATAGCAAAGCCTTCAACAATAAAGTTATCTGCTTAAACGAATATTTGCGTGTATGCCAAGCATTTACCTGTGCTAACTTATGACCAAAATAAAAAATAGTCCATTAATAGTTTTAACTCAATTTAGCTCAATTACTTTGTTGTCTTGGAATAGTTCTCATGACATGTGCACGTAATGAACAGTTCTATGTGATATTACTGTACTGAGTTATTAAAGTACTGTTAGGTACTAATTAATTACAGAGTAACCCTCAAGTAAGAGCTAATGCAAAATATACCTTTAAATTACGAATACATTAGTTAAAAATCTTTTTATAACGAATTTAAAATCTTTGCAAAATATAAAAAGAAAGTATTAGTTACCTCTATTTAACGAAATCGTTCGCTATAACAGGGAAAGCAGATTAGTACCTACGTAAAGTTGAGATCAATATTAATTTTAAACCTTGTTAAAACGAATCGTAGATCAAACTAACCTCTGTATAACGAACCATTGTAACAAATTACTTGATATGACGAATTATTTTCTGATTCCCTTCAGTATCGTTATATCAAGGTTGCACTGTAATATGTATTAGTGATTTTTTGGATTGTGAATACCTAGTCTATTTTCCAGGATATGCCGTTCTGGGTTCGTACCCCAGTTGTAATAAATATTTATTATCGGATTATAAATAATTAAAGAGTGGTAGGCAGACTGATGATGGCATTTGCCCAGTATGTCGTCCTGGGGAAGTACCACCACTTTCAAGCGGAACACCCGTGAAGTGGCCTAGTCGCGTTTCGGGATCAGCTTGGAAGTTGCCGGGATAACGAGAGAAGTGTGTCCTGTCAATTTAGACAGAGCACATTCGTCTCCTCAAGCCGGCATAGTGGAGTCGACTGTTGCGCGCGGACAACTGTCTGTGGTAACAGTTGTCTCTACTCATGGACTGCACTCTAGCTTAACATCAGGCTATATGCTGGGCTATCAAGAAAAAAAAAAGGATATTATTTTTTAAATAGATATTTGTCTTGGGTCTGTGAGTTATATGTTTATGTTGTCCTTGTTAGGGTCATAATATTTTATATAATTATAATAATGTTTCTTAAATTAACGTATAAAAAAAAATATTTTAATTGATAAAATTAACTCTACAATAGCAATAAGGAAAAATGAGATCATGGCTTAACTTACACGCGTTCCATAATAAAAGCCTTAACTGTCTGAAAACACGAGACTAAATGATATAGAAGTATTTCGAAAGAAAGGAAACGATAAGACAAAGGACTGTACCAAATAACTACGCTTTATAAAAAATTCAACACGGTTGTGTTGCGTCTTCAGTTTCACTATAGTGCGTTCGTTTTGATATTGCGATAAATATAAACAATGGTAATTATTGACTACACATTTTCAAACTTTAATAACATTTATATTTAATTTTGGAAATATTATATTGTTTCATTTTCATTGTTTTTATTTTATTTTATTCAATTGTTAGTGTATAATAAATAATAATGATTATCCATCAAATATAGTATATCAAGGATAACAACGTGTATTTTGTAATCACTCTAAAACAGAGATTCCCAATCTTTTTTGGACAACGTCCTCTCACAGTACAAATTTTTCAACGTCCTCGAAATAATTGAACTATATGAAATTAGGAGACGGAAAAGTGACACAAGAAATCGGACGGCCATATAATTATGTACACACATATTTTCATGAAGGTTGTTATATATTGTACATTAGTCTTTTCTTACCCTTGAAAGGTTTCTGCTCCGTCCTCGTTGGGTATCAATGCTTTATAACTTTCTTATTTTGGGGAAATTTCATTGTTTTACTAAAAAATAACTGAAAAGAAACAACTGAAAATCTAAATTTAAAAATACTGGAAAATTGATAAATTCTATTGGCACAGACCATATAAGACGTTCCGTTCTACACAATAGTAACTCATAAAAGTTACGATGTCCCCTTAGACGAAGTTAGTGTTCACGTGTAAAGGAACGTAATTGGTTAGTTTGTATATAAAGGTATGTTTATATATATTTACATATTGCTGCAAGAATTTATAGATAATGTTTGCGGCATAAATTGAAGCAGTCTGACGTCGCTTTATTCGGAAGTGAACTTCAAATGGAAAAGTTCCTCTTCACATTAAAAGATGTCACCTAATTGCAAAGTTAACAGATCTTGAGCATCATGAATATTTTATAATGACGATCTTAATGTAAGAGGTGACTTTAAGAAATGGATTTTCATCTTAACTAACGATGCTATATACACTATTATATTTTAAGAGGTCGCATTTAGTTTACTTAAAGTTTGGTGACGTAATTTCTGCTTAATTTTACTTTTATGTGATTCTTTGGGAGAGTGGTTTGTGATAGATTCCAGTTTTCATTTCAAGTTGAAGCAATTACTAATTGTTATATTTAAATAATCCCAAAAACATTAAAATATATATTTGTATTTCTAATATTTTTTTAACTTCTAGCTTATTTATTAACTTAAAATATCAAGTGTTAAGACGAATTATGGTAAAGCCAAAGGTCAAGCTACTTTTTATCCTATTTATATCGATAGTGCAATGTTTTCAACAAATATAACAAATGAAAAGTCAGTTCATATATAACATTGTAGATAAAAGGGAAAGGAAGTAGTAATGTTGAATCTAAAATAAAAAGAGCGAAGTGGGGCTCACAAATTTGTAGTTATGTTAGTTGCGCATTTACGCGCACGTAGTTTTACCCGCGAAACTGACCAGGGACGAATTTGGGACTATTTTTTTAAACCATTCTCAACTTAATGTCAATCATCAAAGTTTAAAATAGCTTTAATAAAGGTTTTTTAATAGAAATTGATAAATAGCCACATACCACCTGATGTTGAACTAGAGTGCGGTCCATAAACGAAGATAATTGTCTGAGATAAATGTCTACATGCAACAATATAGTTCAGACATTTAACTGTCAATATAAAAATAATCGATTATTATTACATATTAACAAAAGAAGTCACAAGACTCAGAGAAACAATTGAAGACCGATAGCCCTCTACCTCCAGATGCCCATTTCTTTATTATATCTATGACCTAATTCCCTTTGGCCCACATCGCGGTCGAGGTCGCATCGCCATGCATCGCCCTCCCGTTAAGATGATATTTTTACGGACAAAAGCATTCCGGTAGTTCTTTTTTTAAATAGAAATTAACTGGGAAGCGTATCGTGAAGAGACGTCTCATTAAGCACGCATGCGGTCTCATGGATCACTCCCTAGCTTTATACCAAGTTACATATGACGCTAGTAAAAGAAACGAATTGGTATACATTTTCTAAGAAATTGCGACCAATAAAACATTATATTGCTTCTTGTTCTATGCAGTTTACTATGACATTACTTTTTTTAATATATTTAGTATCCGAGCTAGCAACACGCCCCGTCTGACTAAAGCGGTCTTAAAGCCGTGGGAACTGTTACCATAGATAAGGTGAATCTGAAACGCGGTAACGCTTACCCCGGGACGGCAAACTGGAGTAATAACCGTCATTAGTGTGCCTACAACTCCTAAATATTTTAGGTACTTAATAAAACATTTTTTTGTTCAAATTTTACTATATCGCCACTTTGTATCGTTATTGTTAAACAATTCTCTACACAACATTGTAATAAGACACTATAAAGTTAATGTAACAATAAATTACTTTTACAACTTTATTTATCGAGTACAATATACTAACTACATTGTTGCAAACTGTACTTTTTGTATATATCCTTAACCATTTGACACAATGAATGCGTTCTGCATTGTATGCTCTGGTCAAAGCGGTCGTAACCCGTATGATACGTGACCATCAATGGTTATTCGACCATGCAGACAAGTGGAAAGAACGCGTAAACGTGGAGAGGGGTGAATAATATGAAAGGGCTGCATGTTTCCACGTCAAATTCAGAACGCAGAGAACAAAGAAACATAGATCGTTACTAACCATCGCTGAATGGTTCGATTGCTCTACCCGGACTGAACGTCAGAACACAGCTGTTGGCTTGATCAATGGCACCCACCTGCAATCTCCAGAAGTCTACCAAATCGCTCGATTTGTCTAGTTTGTGTAAATTTGGTTTATAAAAAAACTATAAAAAGTGTACTAACTAACTAGTAGAGTCCGTCCCTGTTTTGAAGTCCATTTTTCTCTACAATTTACAACGAGAGGATTCCAAGAGAAAATTGGTCGTTTGTATATAAGCCACCTCGTGTTCTTTATGCCACTCGCTAACAATAATTCGTGTCAGATTGAAGCTATACTATGACAATTTTAACTTTGTTTTTTGCAAGACAAGAACGACACAAACATATTTTTATGTCAAACCGGCATGAGATCGCACACCGACTACTTCCACTACACCGGCTTAAGGAGAAAAATATGCACTCTTAAATGCAATTTTAACATATAATGAATAAATAATGTTATATTTATTATTAAATTAATATTTTTTATGGGTCAATGACTGACTATGACTGCCAAAGCTCACTAGTCATATGCTGGGCTATCAATAAAAAAAAGTCATGTAAGTAACAACCAAATCCTATTCTTGTAAAACTAGTAAAATTGACAACGTTCAATCGTGTTAGCCAACACTTGATTTATTTTTCTTGAGAGGACCTTCGAGAAAATAATTCGAATGGTTACTCTTGACACTGTACAGAATCGTTTTAGAAAAAAATGTTCTTTATTTGACATAGTATTGTAAAAAACAGACTTAAACATGTGCTTAAATATGACAAATTTAGAAATTAAACTGACATTTTTTTGCCGTTATAACTGGTTACTGCCACAAATATTTCGTAATAAGCGTTACTTAAAATTAAATCGAATTCGAATCGTAATCGAAACAAATTAAAGAGTATATCATAGTGGCTTTTGTTTTATTGCCTAGTACAGCCCTGTGCCCTTCTCCGGAGATGTTTCATTTATTCTTTCCAAAATGGAATTTGGTAGAAGGAAAACCGATGTCTTTGATAGCTGTGAGGAACGAGTTTTGTTCATGTGTCTATGAGAATTGCTATTTTTCTTTTTTTAATATAATTCCAAGTGCCGACTTAACTTCTGTGCCTATAATGGTTAAACATATTGTATTATGCTCAGCTATGGATAGAACTACTATCTGCAGACAGATCTTGCAACATTGCTTAGAAATGGTACTCCAACTTGACATTATATACCGGACTACGATTATGAAACATATATTTTTTCATATTTTCAGGTAAGTTGATAACGTAATATGTTCAATTTGAAGTTTAAAGCATCTTTCAGCTAATAAATGACAAAAAATGCATTCCAACAAAACAGGTAAAGACGGTTCATTAATATTCAAGGAGAAAAACGCATCGATCAAATTCAGTGGGGTTTTAGCAGCACTCGAATGAAGGACCCATCAATTTTGTGATTTATCATCTGACGTGTTAAGTAAACCTATCTTTAAAAATGCTATGGGAATAATTTTTCTTAAAAAAAATTGTTTAAATTATTAATAATACATTTAATAATTCATGATCGATAACATTTTATTCTTTCTGTCAAAACTCCTAATAAAAATTTAATTGACATAAATAATTATAAAAGTAAATATCGCAGCTACGGGGTTTCGATTAATTATAATTATCTTACCATATTTTTTTAAATTATACTTTATATACAAAATTGATTAATAAACCGCGTATTTTCTTTTCGGTTGTGTGTAATTATTTTACGCACAAAAGTAATTTCTTTTATAAATTCCCTTTCCCTTACCCAACACTTTTCTATCGCGGAAAAAATTCGAGTTGTTTATTTTATTCGACCTTCGAGAGTTCTTTGAACTACAAACGAAACTTGTTATTTTTTTGTGTTTACAAACTTTCCTGTGATTTTAAGATTTCCTTTCATTAAAGTAAATAAGAAAAGGCTTTTTGTTTTGATTTTAAGAGTTCATCCGTTGAATTTGTTTTAAAGTTCGTTTTTCCTGTTATAAAAGTTAGGTATTTTTATTACACCCGCACAACACGCATCCGCGTCACTCCACTTCCGCCCTCAACAATCGACTGATCTAATCGCTCCAAAATGCACTAGGTACTTCCGTACTAAAACAATCAATACATTGTCCGTTTAAATGCGCGCGGAATTTAAAGACTACTTCGAATTATTTGTGTATCAATCATGGTTTTCATCGATAGCTAAATCGGATTTTAAAGGCTGCATTTTAGAGGTTTCTCATTACCCGCAGGTGGTAAATTTCGTGCCTATTTTTTATATTATATTATCATATGAATAAACAGTTTATATAAATAGTTATGAACTGCACTCTAGATCAGAATTAGGGCGACTGTGGTTATACTATATATCAAGCCGATATAAAAAAGTGTATTCTGAAAATGAACGCGTGAAATGATAAGCTCGGTCTTTCGCTGAGTTGAACATTCGGTATCGATATTTAGTTTTTATGTAAATACGCCACGCTTGGGTTATAAAATAAGATTAACCCATTCCGTCCCACTATCAAGTAAAAACATTTCCAATTGTATTCTGAATATGAGTTCTGAAACAAATAGAAACGGGTTCCGCAGAAAATAATAATTAATTAAAACATTATGAAGTAAAAATGTTTGACCAATGATAAAAAACAAATGCAACGCTTGAAAATTATTAATAAGTTGTTATGCTATGAGTATTGACTGACTAATAAAATATTTGCAAATGCATATTGCGAATTAATATATTTAATTTTACCCAAATATATTTATTTATCGACGACCTCTTTGTGGACGATCTCGCAATATTTTCAATTTAATTCCCGGTCGAAATAAGTATTTTATTTGTAATTATTTATGGTTTTTAATAATGAATATAGGTTATATGCTATTTTTTGTAAATGTTTTTATAACATTGGGTATCTTTCTAACAAAATAACAGTATTCTCTAATGTAATATAATTTTATTTAACTTAACGTAACAATAATCAAATGTATTACAAAAACAAATGACACAAAGAATATACCTCCCTATTTATTTACTACGGCTTTGTTCGCTATAAATGACCGCACTTCAGCTAATGTTAATAATAATAAGACAAAGTGCGGTTCATAAGCAGAAACAAATGCTACTCTGTAAAATAAAATGTTTATTATAACAGTCAGCAATATATAATTCCTCTCTAACTCTAAATACACAAGCATTCTTTCGTATCGTCGACGGGCGTTATTTATTGAAAGTCATGAATACAAAACAGTATCTTCTGTGTTGCTACACGAAAAAAGGGGTTCTTTCCTATAGCTTGTATTATTAAATATATACCTATATGTTTTATTTTAATTTTAATTATTACACGACTACTATTGTGTAGTAATTTAAATTGTGCATTGTTATGCACAATTTAAACAATGTTTTGTTCTGATCCAGCGGTTCTCAAACTTTTTTGGCGAAGAAAAAGCCTTAATATAATTATAAAAAAACTGATTTATATGTATTACGTAATATTTAGTTGGAATATTTAGATGTAACCTTATAATCTCCCTTTGGTAGGTATTTTTTGCAGTATTTTAGCCCTATGGTTCCACGGAACACACTTTGAGAATGGCTGCACTGTTCTCTCAAACTAAAAACTTAAAATCAAGCTATAATTGAAACGCGATTGGTTCCGAATTTAATTCTAATTTATTTATTTTTTTGAACATACGCAACAAACAGTTAACAAAGCCACAAATAACAATAATAAATACATAGAAGATAAATTAAGTTAAGTTTGCTAACCTAATAGTTGTTTTCAACATATATATTGGAAGAAAAGTTATACATTAAAACAAATACTATATAACTGTTATGCGGATGCTAGATGTTGCTCACAAATTTCAAGCACTACTCATAGTGCTAATCGCAATAATGATATTATAAAAAAATCTAAATATTCGTATACATTAATTAAATAATTTAAACTTTTTACAGATTAGTATCATGTTTAATGTTTATTATTTTATTATCATCTGATATTTAAGCTATTATCGAGCATTAGTAAGCAGAAAAATCCAAATAATTATATTAAAAAAGTTTATTTATTTTCAATCTAATCTTTAATATACGACTTATCTGAAATTACTAGATTTTAGCTGTTCTTATATATAGTCACATTAATTCTTTTTATTATATCACCGGGTTCTATTAGAATAGTTGGAACTAACATTGATAATATTCTTTTTTTTTGTAGTAAATTAACATTTCAATGGTTTCTAAGATACTCAATACAACAACGAAGAATCTACATAAACAAATGCACAATAACAACTTTAAATCGCTCTGTTGTAAAATTGTGATTTTGTACATCTAACTACTTATGTTAATAGGACCTCAGCGGTATGGTTATTAATTCCAAAAGCATGTGTTTATATTATATATTTTCATTTCATATAGCTCAAATACACATATATTAGATGCTTAAAGCAATTTAGTTCACGCAGAGACAAAAGTCAAGTTGTAGGGTTTGTAACAGTATATCAAACTATCGAGTGAAAAAAAAAGGTTTTTACGTGAAAAGGGGCTACAAAATAAACCATTTTCGCTCAAGATCCACCCTTCTGATTTATTTACTTCGCTTTTATTGATACAAATAAACTGGTAAATTCTAATCTAATATTTTATTGAGTGAGTGAGGCTATTACGCGAAGTCCTGGATTCGTTTTTTTAAAAACATAATTATTTATAGAGAGTAATTAACATGTAAGCATTTGTTTTGGGTTTGTGTTGGTCTTGTCCTGATACATAGGGCCCAGTACAAGGTATCTCAGTTTGGGGTCGGGGCATTGTAGTTGTATGTTTTAGATGAATATCTTACTTATAAAAGCTTGGAGATAACCAATAGCATTTTATGTTTACCCATAGGTATGGATGCCAATGGCCCTATACAGCAGCTAAATCAAATTGATTGCAATAATTTATTTCATTAATGTATTTATTTAGACGAGTAAAAAAATCCAATTACTAAAGTTAATAAATTAAAATATATATATATTTATACCTATATTCTTGAATATTTTAATTTTAAACAAAAACGCAGCTAATTACATATTAGGTAGTGTAAGTTTAGAGATATTTTTATTATCCCAGTTTTAATATCACTTTTTTTTCAAAATTAACTTTGAAACAGTCACGTATAAAGAGTCTATTTTGTCAACATAAATCGATTAAACAGTATAATCTATGTTTCAATTACAAAATAAAATGGCGAAAGTGTTCATGAAAGAACGGATGTCTATTTCTGTAACAAAAAGCATGTTAGTACAGATAGAAGTACTTTTTGTATTGAACTGAACATTGTTATCAAACAACCAATGTGTCTCACTTTATACTACAACTAATACTACTTTTGACAGCTACGTAAAGACAGCTTAGTAAAAGAAACTGTGGTATATTCTTGTTCATTTTAGGATCGTATTTATTTTAGGATTGTAGCATCTTCGATGACGACCAATAGATGGCGCTAGTATAATTTGTATCACTCATACATTTTAAACCTATATCAAAGTTAGCGTAGTGGACGGCCTAAACCTTGTCTGTGAGGAGATTTTCCTTATCTCATCCCCACGCAGTCATTATTTGAGTTACCTTATAATTCAGCTAAAGAAGTAACTACAGTGTTACCTCGACATACGAGTATAATTCGTTCCGTAACCTTGCTCGTATCTCAAAGCACCGTATGCTGCTGCGAATGTAGATCGGGGCGCATGCTGGGGTCGTGTGCAGCGGTGTAGTGTGCGATTCCTCGTTTCTCAAATCTTGCTCGCATCTCAAAGCAAAATATCGCTCGCTCGGCGGCTCGTATCTCAAAACACTCGTATATCGAGGTACCACTGTACCTTTATTAAGACTGGTAATTGAAAATTATATCGTAATTGTATTCATAACAATTGTGTTCGTTCGCTCTGATTGGTAGTTTGCTGATGTTTCTTGATATAGACATTCACTGTTATTAATGAAATGAAACAAAACATGGATATATATATTTAAAAAAATAAATTGTGACATCTATTTATTACAAAATTATTATCGAAAAGTATACGCGCACTCAAACCATTTGTTCTGAATTAAAAATCCAATCGGAGCTAAGAATACACCGCCAACATTATATGACATGAATTTACTGTAAACGTGACCTGGGTTTCCTTATTTTTATAGCAATCCATATGAACTCCAGCAACCCCTTGTCAGTAGGCTCTGTTATTCTCAAGTGTCATTTTAATCGTAACAATTTGATTTTTATATTATTGCTGTTATTACGTTTTTATTCTGGTAAGAAATTAAAACAACTACTAATTATGGAACTAAATACTAAACAAATGAAAAAGACTTCACTTTATTTGAAAATTGTTAATATATAACAAAATTATGTGTATAATAGGTTACAAATGGTCTACTAGATGAAGCTACCGTTATTTAAATGCCGTGGGCCTGATATACATAGTATAGCTGTAAGAAAACTCAATAAATTGCTTTCGTTAATGAATAGCTTTACTTAACGAACAAATACATAAGAAATAAACAAAGATTATAAAAGTATTATTTATTAAGAAATTATAGTGAAAAAAATTGGATTAATGTCGGAGTCACTAATTTCCAAATAGTATCTTCATTTTTCATAACAAATGATTAAATTTTAAAAAACTAAATTATTTTATAATTGATACCATGTTAAACATCTTTCTGTCTGTCAAATTTTCCGTAGATAATTATTTATACTAGTTAAATCTATTTCCTAAAAGAACTAAGATTCCGAACGGTTAGACCAGTGTTTCCCAACGTGGGGTCGAAAATGGACTCGACACGAGTTTAACCTTTTCGCTCCGGGCCATTTAAATGCAACGCCAGATTTCGGCGCCAAATTTAACGAAAAAAGTAAATTCTTAAATAATTGCGGTAATTAATTACCTATTAGGAGACCAAAATATCAACTGGGTGTTTGGTTACATAGGGGGGCATAAGAATTTTAGAAAGGTTAAGGTGGGGCATGGCACAAAAAAGGTTGGGAAACACTGGGTTAGAATATTTAATGATAATTTCCTTTGGGCATTTGAGTGTGTAAATAGTGTCATATACTATCAATCTGGATTACTGCAGGGAATTAATGTCGTATTCAATTTGCGAATTGCATATTAGTTATGATATTTTGACATAATTTAGAACTGTTTATACAATCGACAATCTATGTCGCTTTTTATCTGTGTACTTCTCATAAAGTTCCGTAAAAATTGATAACTGCTTATGAAAAAAAAATCGCTCTACTTTCTTGTCAATAGTGAATATAGGTATATTAATTATTATTAACAGATTGTTAACAAGGACTTCTACTAAAAGATTAATATAGGCATCACGCCGAATAATTTTTAGTTAGAAATGTTTAAATGTACCACTAGATGGCGTTAGTCGTTAGTTGTAGTTAGTTAGTTATATAGTTATAATGATTTTATTTCACACTTTGGGTTACATTATTGAAGTTTTCATACGGATCCCTAACGTTTTTGAAAATATTCTATAGCCCAGCCATTCTCAAAGTGGTGTTCCGCGGAACCCTAGGGCTAAAATACTGCAAAAAATACATACCAGAGGGAGATTATAAGGTTACATCTAAATATTCCAACTAAATATTACGTAATATTACATTGCGATATGATTATTCATAAATACATATAAATCAGTTTTTTATAATTATATTAAGGCTTTTTCCTTCGCCAAAAATGTTTGAGAACCGCTGCTAAAGCCTATGTTTATCAGGGATAATGTTGGATTCTTATGGTAAAAGAATTTTTCAAATCGGTCCAGTAGTTTCGGAGCCTATTCAATACATACAAACAATCAAATGTTTCCTCTTTATTATTATACATATTAATATAGATAGATATATACTTTCGTAAATTATGCATATATTAATATTGTTTTATCCAACGTTTAAACGTTTATTTGTTAAAATTATTGCGTAAAAATTCTGACCCACATAGCAGTAGCTCAAATAATACTTTAGACAAAAATTGTTTTAAATAACAGAGAAAAGAAAAAATCTTTCTCAAAGATAATTTATAATGTAAATCCATCTCTTCTCGCTTCACGTTTTGCTCGTTCACTTTTTTCTTCATATTTTTTTAACTCGCTTGATAGCCTCTGATGAGTGAGCTTTGCAGAGTACGCTTTCGATGTCAGATGAAAATTCGCGCGGTTTTTTTAAATAATAAATATTGTCGTCATACCTGAAAGCTCCACCTAATCTATTTCATAATAAATACATGGAATTATCTCAGTATGTTTTTATGGTTATATAACTTTACCCAGAACTCTATTAGACACTGAGATAAATATAGTAGAGAGCCTTTTTTGTGGTGACAATTTTCGCTCTAGAGATGACTGAAAGAATATTTGCAACCAGAATCGACTTCGCTACACCGGTTTTATGAGACAAGTTGCACATTGACAAGGCCTCCTCTCATTGTATTTAAAATTTAAAAATTCCTTTAAGATTTTATAATATACAGATTGCTAAGATTCGCAAACGACAATAAAGTTATCGACATGTAAGATTAAATATAAACAAACCAAATGCGCATAAAGTGTTTTAAATTAATAATTATTGAACAATTTCATACGAAGATGTTCTTTTTCTTTAGTAACAGTAGTAAGTAAGTTTCTTAAGTTAAGTTTAGTAAGTAGGTGTCGTATGTCGCTGTATTCGGAAGTATACCTTATACATTATGAAGAAGTATGATGCCATTATGACATATTTAATAGAGGCAGTATGACTTTGAGTGTCATGTAAGCACTTGAAATATTTACGTATGTTATTCAAATCGAAATTTCTAAAATGGTAATCTTAATATTTAACATACTTTATACTAATAATAAAAAATCATAAAGTAATGAAATTTATAGAATATAGCTTTAATTAAAATATCGATATCGATAATTTAAATTTTCGATAAGAATTGTACAAATATATAAACAAGTGAATAATATAATAATATTTAAATACATTCGCATGTCGTAACCTCATTTTATTCAGGGTTCTTTTCAAAAACTTCCTACTCGAAAGAGACAATCTTATCTCATAAGCTTTAAACACATTTTATGATTATTCATTTATCCTCAAATGATATGCAGAAGGACCCATTAAAAATAGTCTAACCTTGATTGTCACTGTTTAAACTCACGTCTTTTTACTATCGAGTTAAATATATAGTATGAAACTAATAAAGACATGTGATATAATTCAATATATAGATTTTTTTATTTATTTATAGAGTTCGTTAATTAAATGGAATATAATAATACGACCGAAAAAAAAATTAATTCGACTTTTTGCGGTTTAATGTCGGCAGCATAAAGATTTTCGTTTATTAAGTTTCATATTTCTGTATTTATTACGCTTCACTTAATACAAATCTTACTTTCCTTATGTCTTTTCTGTAGTAAACATACTCTATGGAACACCAATCACTTTTCTCCCGATGCATAGAATATAAATCACAACAAAAATAATTCCAGCAAAGTTCTAAATGGAAATTTAATATTTTTGTTGTTATACACTTAACGTGATGTTATATCAAGTTTCAATGTTTACATTTGTAATACATTGGCGGCATTCTTCAGTCTGCTGTCAATCGTTGAAAAGTATGGTACGTCCATACTTACTTTAATAATTTTACTTTGGTGTTTTAATGGTAAACAGCGGATAAAAAACATCAAAATAAGATGGAGTTTTATTTTATTATATATTTTTTATAAAAGAATACAGAAAATAAAATCAGTTCACTCCATTCTTTCTTTCTACTTGACCGTTCGCCCTTCCAATTTATTTAACGATTTGATCTTAACATTTTATGCAAATTTCAACAGAAAACAACGTTGAACATCTCTGTGAAGATTTTCTTTTGTGCAAGTACATTTTTTAAAAAACAATTTATTGCAAATATCCTTCAATTATACATTTTTAATTAAGTAAATTGTGTGACGTTTTTCAGCTGTTTCGAAATTCACGCCGCAACCACAATGGCTGCAAAACTATCTGGGTAGTAATGCTTTTTCTACGCTTAGTGCTATTTTATATTCTAAGCCATAAACAAAATAGAAAATTTTAAAAATAAGAAAAGTATAAACCATTTTTTACTTAATTTTCAGTCACTTCCAAATAATTCAGACATTGTGTGATGGATCACTCTTCGAACGAATATCTGAAGTTTCCCGAAAAGCCCCAGAAGCTGTTATCAGTGTGTCCGTGCCATATCTATGCATATTTCGGCAAATGTTGAATATACTAAGTGGTTATAGACCCGAAGATACCGGTATGCACGGACAGCGATCTACAAAATACTCGACCCTCAGCATCTAAGCAAAGACAAAACAGTAAAAGAAGTTATATACTTTAATATTTGGTATATTTTAAATTAAGCAATTTAAATATTTGCAATAAAAAGAAGAAAGAGAAAACAAATAATAAAAGTGATTATTTAATTTGTCGAGTTTGAAAAGTATCTCTCCTCTCACTTAAGGCCACAACCGCACCAAACGTTATTAAAGTATGCAAATTAGACAGTCGACGGCGACATTTTTGTGAAACCTCAAAAATCCATGTAATTATAATTAATCTGATTATACCTTTATTTTCTTTCCTTGAAACTTTTTCTCTTTGTAATTTGAAGTTTAGCCGCTCTTTTCTTATATTGTTATTTCGATTTATTTCATTCATTTAATTTATTAAAATTTGTGGTTTGTTTAGAATTGCCATCAGTTACGCGGCAGTTCCTAAATATGATTTCCACAATTAAAAGGTTGCATATAACGTAACAATGACTTCATTCATGGCGCATTTACACCGGTTGTTAGTCACCGAATGCGATATGCATACATACCCAAAGTTAACGACAAAACAAATGAACCATTACTTTTTAAATTACTATGTACAGTCAACTAGAAAGACGTATACAATATACATACCCAAGCATATGAGGTGAATGTGCAATGCACTCAACTGTACCTATAAAGTGTTGTGTATCTAACAATCTATTTTAATTATAATATTACTTTTTAATTTTTGAATCTATTTAGCTTTTAAAATTAGTTAAAAACAAGTTTTAATTTTCAAAATATCTTATCACGTGATCAACATCTGCCTATCCCAATAACTGACGTCAATTTATCTATACATTAAAATCAGCTTGTACTGCGCAGATTGGTCGCAGAAGCTTAGAAAATACCTTAATTGGGTTTGTAGACCACCCTTACCTACTTAATTATCAGCCACTAGTCAGGAACGAGGGCCACTCGAGTTTGCCAGTTGCCTCATCAAAACCACGAATATGACGCAATTCTCTTGAAAATTTAACTCGGTTACTTCAATAACACTTATGTGTTGTATTCTTAGGGTTTACATTGTATTTATTTCTATTATTATTCTTAATTTAATTATATATTCTGTATTTAAATTTGTAACTAAGGATGAAGTTTGATGACGTTGTCGCTTGTTTTCGCTTGTAATATATACCTCTATAGCAACTAATGCAGTCATAGTTATCATTTGTTTTATTGACATCAATATACGTTCTAATTTTGAATCGTCTGTAAAAGAATTTATTTTTCTATGCATAAATAAATATATATATAAACATATATAAACGTCACAATTTTTACAATATATCTATTAGAAAGAAAACTTATTATAATTAACACTACGAGTAAAATCAAGACTGTATATTGGAAAAAAGTGGGCTTATCACGAATTTTAGTCTGGCTTTCGAACCGAGTTCGCTTCAAGCGATTTGTATGGAAATTTGAGCAGCGCCACCACGTGCGGATTTGGAACTACAATATTTTAGATACTTTTTGTTTATTTTCGAACGTCTCGATCTTTCGTTCATTTAATAGATTGCTGGTGCTCGTTAATCGTTAGTAAAAATTCATGATCCCGATTGCTAACGGATCCGTTTTATTTGTGACAGCTCGACTCGAAAGCCAGACTAAATTCGTGATAAGCCCACAGATATGCAAAAAAAACTATTATTAGTGTTAAAACTCGCAGCTTTCTGTGAAAGATAACTTGTGCAACAAAATCAATATCGAAGCGGTAAATATTATCTTCAAGCTGTCTCAGATAAATCTCGTAGGAGTTAGGTACATTACTAGAACGGGGAAAGCGAACATAAATTTAGAACTTACTCTTCCTTATCTAGATTTTACAAGCACTACTCTTGGATTAGAAACTATTGTATTATATTGTAATGCAAAACATGAAATTTATTCAAACATTATTTCATTCCTTAATTAGTAAGCTACTACTGAACAATAAGACAAGATTGTTTGATCATCTTTCAAGATGGTTCTACAATCAGACTGAGCTGTTTATAGGGAATTTTGAGAGCGAATTTGAGTTGTGTTAGATTCTAGATAGATTTTGATAGTTTTATATATTCTGGTAGTTGTATATATTCTAATAGTTGTTTATATATTATTCAATGTCATAGTTCTAGTTCGGTAACTGGGGTACCCAGTAGCACAGGTTTTCTATCTCCGAATAGAAGTGTCACCATTAATATTTCAATTGTAAGCCTTAGAAGCAATGGTTTTTGACAGGGATATCTTAGTTTAACACTGAACTAATATAGTAATTATAAAATATAGTAGGTAAAAAATAAATATGTGAATCCATAAAGAGATTTCCGTTCTAGCACTAAGTTTCTAAGTAAAACCGCATGACGAACTACTTACTTACTCGTTGAAACTTATCTGCATTAACCCTAGAATGGATGCGTCGCACAGACGTGGGTAAATTAGAGCAAAGGCAAAGTTTTTAATTTATGCAGACGAAAGCGTGCCAAGTGAGTTGCTAGTTTCCAATATTAGATGCACACCAATCTCCTACTAGATTACATTTGGGATAATTTACATTTCTAAGAGCATTCAATTTTGTTTGTAATGAAATACTAATCCTCTTAAGAATATAGAAAAGTTATAATATATTTCCTTTAAATTTTTGATGAACTGTAAGCAAAACCGAATTCTAGTGCCGCTTAATATATTTTTACATATATTATAATTAGCTTACCTTCTTTCCATTTCATCCCGCTAATACACAGAAGGAAAGTCACATAACCACATAAAAAATAAAAATAGTTTGAAGTCGCAATAGTTTCCACCGCATAGAAATATTATCGAGTTAATTTTATTTTATAATTCCGTTTTTTATTACCAAAACTGAATTCTATTTTTCCCATAATTCCTACGAACACCAGTCTAGTCCAGTCCACCTCTTTTTCGTAGCAGCCTCATCCCTCATCTCTTGAGTTGTAACATTTGGTCACCGTAACTTTTGTGACCGAATGACAAAAAGCTATCTGGTCACATTTTACTGACAATATTTGCTAAGTCACTATTTGCAATTAAAAAAAAATGTCACCACAAATTTTAATTTAACCTAACCCTTCTGGCGCCGACCCAACTGACAACATCATATAATTGCCCGGGTACAAATGACCGGGTCACTGATCTACTCTGTGACGGAGTTCTGGAAACGATCCAGAGTTACTATTTGGAAGTTGCCTTTATAAATGCGAAATTTAGCTAAGAAATAAAATTTAATCAATTTCATTGATATGAAAAAAAAGTTAATTGACAAGATCAGTTTGTTCTGCTTTTTTTTCAACTAACAAAAAGTACCAAATTAAAAAAAAACAGGATCAAATAACGTAAAACAAAATTATATTACCAAAAAAATTAGTACAAAAAAAAACAACTTATTTTTGTGGTACTTTCAAATGTAATAAATAAAATAGTGTTATGCGTATAGATATTGATTTGAATGCTAGGTATATCTGAACAATATATGTATATGTATATGTATAACACTTCATAGTAAAATGTATTATGATTGACAAAATTATTAAATATTAATACTAAATAGTGTTTATTTATACATGTAATTTTAAATAAGAAAACTCAATTAAGTTCTTCATAATAAATTAAACAAAATTTAAATTATTATTACTGCGGTCTTCTAGACCTTAATGAGTTATTGAAGGTTTACTCAATGTCACGAGACTAAAAGACGAGTTATTTTGTGTATTAACACATTTTACTCCATGATAGAGTATTCAAATTAGATTTCTTTTCATATATATGAGAATTGAACAATTGAAATAATAAAACAATAGATGACTAATAAAGAATGGGACAACAGTTTTGTCGTTACATTTGTTGATACTATCAAGTTTTCAGGTTTTTTTGTTATTTTCTGTTAGTAATTGGGCTCTAATAGAGAGCTTTTACTCGTCAAAATAAATACAAATATAAATGAAATAAATTATTATCAATTTGATTGAGCGACTGTATACTGGCATTGTCCATCCTGTTATATACCTACAGGTAAACATAAAATGATATCGATTATGTCCAAACTTTTTTATCTATAAGATATTCATCTAACCGTTAGATTAGATTTAGTTGATACTAAATGTTTCAAATTGATTTTTCTTATAAAATCTGGACATTGAATTGTGATTATTAAACCAGTGTAACTTAGCTTAGTTTCAGAATACTATATGTAGAAATAACCAGGTTATTGCAGACCCGGGGTATTATAAAAAAGAACCCTTACAACAGTCTAAGAACTAGGTCCAAGATTTCTTAAGTTATCAAAACTACAATTATTAAGTTACAAAAGCGACTTAAACTTAACTTAGTTTTCAACCATAATGAGTCCACAAAAGACGCCGTAGAAGTTGTATGTCTACGAAAACTCATTGAATTTAACAATTAAATATTATACGAATAGTTAGTTCTAATAATACGGAGATTAAATTATTTGAAACTTGAGCTATCTTTTGTTTTCTATTTTCAAATTAAAATAATAACGTTTATCTTTTATTGCTCCAACCTTTAATATAATATTTTTTTAAAGATAAATTTATATAAAAATACAATAATTTAAAAATCTACAAGGTAATAGGGAATTTATATATATTTATTTAAAAGGACTGAAAGCCAGAATAGATCGACTGCTTTTCAGTGAAATCATTTTATTTTAAATAGTACGATATAAAACCCCATTGACATTAAACTAGAGAATAATTAATATATCACCCTTGTAATATATCACTAATACATACTCATAAATAAACAATTATAATATATATACATATTTATTTCTAGTGACAATAAGTGACAGTCAGATATCCTTCTTAAGTGTTCATAATAAAAGTGTGCGTGCGTGCGTGTGTGTGCGTGTGCGTGCGTGCGTGCGTGCGTTCGTGTACGTGTGTGTGCATATGCGTGCGTGTGCATGTTTTACGTATTACATAATACAGACAAGAATTAAACAATTGAAAACGGGATGACCTGCATACTACAACATTGTTTATAATTTCTTGTGTTTTTATATGACGTCACTGGTCGCGAGCTTGTAGTAAATAATGTAGTTTACAAGTAGTAATTTTCTAAGTAGAAAATAAAACGTAGTGTTAGAATTCCCGTTCTTGTTTCAAAGTGTAACCCATTAGTGAAACGAGTAAAGTCGGCCGTGACTTTGATCGAGTTACTTTGTTGTATTGTTTCTTTTTACAAAGTTTGTCGATATAACGCTGAAATGGCGGCGGTAATAGAAGGAAAAAACATTATAGGCAAAGAATATTCATATTACACGCATACAAGTCATGGCTTTTTATTCTTCTTTTTCTTTTCTTGGACTTTTTCATAATGTACAGTCAACCAAGCTGTTACATGTAGTAATACCAATAAATAATAAGAAAACTGAATTGCTGTCTTTTTTATATTGTTAAAGAAATAATATCAATATATTATTATTAATGTAATGCATGCAGACAAAACAAAGGTTAATTTATATCTAATAGTATGTTAACACTAGTATTTTAATAAGAAAAACAGGCGCCTTTCAAGAAAGTACTAAACTTAGTTCATAAACTTATAAGTTTATCACACATAACATACATAAAAAAGAACTTTAAGCTGAATACATTATTACCACTAAAGGACCCTTACCATCGACCCGGGAGACGTGCATAATTCCTTTGGCTACTGCATTTGTAGGGGCAGCAAAATAAGCGACGAATATTAAGAAAACAATATATCATAAAAAGCCATGAAAACGGAATGACTAGATTTTTTTTGTAGTACCATAACATATCATCCCCACCTGATATTAATACTAGATTTACCAGCTTAAATATACCTACCTATTTCTACCAAAACCAAAAAAGTATATATTTGTTACAAATATATATAAAATAATATAAAATTCATAGAACTAATTCTTCTGTTATAAATTAAAGAAGATTAGAAGAATTAAAGAAAATGTTACACATAAGAGGAATTTTAATTTGATCTTGCAAGACCAGTCATTTTGATTGGTCTGGTAAATCTAGTGTTAAGTTAGAATATTGTTCAGGTGCTATCAGCTGAAATAATAACATGTTATATCGAACTATTTCTTTATATTTAAATGTAACTCCAAAATACAACGACTAAATACATCACTATAATCTTTTAAATTAACAAAGACAAATGAATATGTAAATACTGTATTACCACACAATTGTAATCTTTAATTAACACGAAAATTTAATTGAGCGAGAATTTATCGATCGTCTATAAATAGCTTTGCCGGAAGTAGAACAAGTACTTAAAACTTAGGGGGTCTCACTATACGGGTAGGTAAACGGAATTCGTAAGCTTACGTATTAAACAGTTTATATTAATGAAATTTGAAAAATATTATACTAATATACAGTTCAAGACATTTAACTAGAAAGTCTGACTTGCGGGTAACCGCAACTTATGTTTTATCCCAAATGGAAAGTGAATCAGCAAATCCGCGTGCCTCTAACACATTTTGGCATCTGCAAATTTTTATTATAAACTGGAATTATTTATTTGTTATTTTTGTGCAATAAAAATTTTATTATTATTAATTGATTGACAATTTAGCGATATCGCCTGTCAACCCAATTGAAGATATTGTCAATTAATTGACCAATGTAATTACTAGATCTCAAAGCTATAAAACGTTACAAAAAAATATCAATAGACGATACCACTAAATATCAATATAAAATGTTTAATACAGCCAATCGATAGATCAATTAATGCGTTTATAGACTGCGAATAACGCCATTAGTGTACCGTCTAAATAATCCAGTTCTGATACAATTATTCAACAGACAATATTGTGTAATAAGTAAGACGTGCTTGAAAACTTAAATGTTAGTGTTACTCGATTTAGGCTAAGTTTAGATTCTAGTACTAAGTTTGGAGTAAAGTTTAGACAGTTTCGAGATGCATAATGTTCCTATTAAGAGCTTGTTGCAGTGCTAATAATACATACATAGGACTGTGTTTGTTATATCTAAATGCAATTTTAATTTCATGAAGAATTTTTCATTTTTAATTTTATATCGATTAAAACGATAGGATCTTCATTTGTTATATAGAAGTTAAAAGTAAGTTATCTCTGGTAAATAGAGTTGTGTGGAGGAGATATGAAAACTTTTGTCGAAATGTAAAATGTGCGTTGCATATTAAACAGCGCCATCTATGAGTGAGTGGCAGAAACACTACATAAAAAATATGCGTTTCTCCAAAATAACCTTTTATTAATAGAAATCTCATAATAAAATATTACATCATATAAATTTGTCATCAGAAATGACATCAATGGGCATTACTATTTTGCGAACGTTACTTAGTCGCTCGTCACGCACGATTACGTGACGTTCCTTTGTTTTTGAGAAGTTTCCCAGAAAATAAGGCATTATACTTTTTCGCCGCGGCCTTAAGGGTGATTGTCGTAAGCGACCACACACTTGAAGTTATGCATATATTTAAGACTGTTTAATTTGAACTATATACGGTTGTGTTAAGGGTTATTTCTTTATCGGTTACCTTAAATTAGTGTGAACTGCATGTTCTTGTGTTGTTCAAAAGGCTATATAGTAACATATTTGCTTACCCCTCAACGTCTGTGACGCATTGCGGTAATCGAGATTTTGTTAATAACCATGGAAGTCATATTTTTAACCATAACAGTACAAATTTAGGTGGGAGGAAACATGCGATATTTTTCATTATTATTATGAGTTATATAACTGATTTATGTGTTCAATATGATCTACAAAACTCATATATTATAAGTTTAATATATGTAGTTTAATGCCAAATCATAACCAAAATAAATGCGACAGTAAGACAAATGAAATTAAATGTTTAAATCATACGAATAATGTTAGACACTAAATGTAATAATAATATTAATAATTGATGTTCAACTATTTATTTTTTGCAAATAAAACGTGCGTAATAAAACGTTACATTTACTATCCAAATTACTATTATATTATATGTTCCTTGATGATATGATATAGTATCGATATTAGCTGCCTAGCCTAATTAGAATAAGGGACTTTAAATTATTTATATTTACTATTAGAAAAATAAACAGTGTGAGTGTAGGAATTAGTAAAAAAATGCAATTAAATCGTAACAAGATAGAAAGCTAATAAAGTAAGAATTCGGTGGTGGCTTTCTGCAAAAAAGGAAAAGATCAAAAATTAATTAAGAAACTTCATCAAAGCCGTTAGGTAAGCCTTAAGGGCTTCGCTGTGAAACGTTAGTCGATAAAAATTCCAAGGGCGAAGATGGTAACCGTCATTGTAGCGGGACCACTGACAACAATAATTTTTATTACCAAATCCAAAACATATTTAATTTTATTCCCAGCTTTCTTTTGTCAATATATCAATAGATAGCTACTAGAAATTGCTATATTATATGTTCTTTTAATAAAAATATTTCAAAATTGCAAAAATTACAATTAATTTTCTCGGTCATTAGTGCAGTTTTTAGGAGAATAAACATTTGTCGACATCTATAAATGACAATTGTTCCACTCCCGTCTCTTCCCTTTGATTTTCCTTTTCTCTCTCTTTCTCGTCTTTCGTCTCTTTCACACACTTACATTCCGACAAACTAGGACAAGATTAGGACAAGAGGAGAAGATTAGGACAAATAAATTAATATTATAACATTCAGACCTCATACAAATATCTGCTTTTTATTAAGAATATTATATTTATAATATAGGTATCAATAATTATTTATTTCAACAAGAAATCAAAATATAACACACAAAAGCTCCAACGACTACGTCACAAAGAGCGATTTAATTTCGTCAATAATAATAATAACAAACAATCAATAGTAATTAGTGAAACTGGTTCCACCATAATGACGTTCACAAAAGCCGGCTCAACTGGCTTTTATCAGACTCGTGATAGATTTGCTGTAATCGTCTTCAAGATATTGGAGATTGTTAAGTTATCAGTTTTTGTATTGGAAAAAAGGATCTAATAAGATTTTATGTTATAAAAGCACCTAATTTAATATTTAAATAAAGAATATATTTACAGTTCATGATTATGTTGTATTAATTTGTGATTGGTTTAAAAGTAGCCGGGTATTACAAAATGAATCAATCAATTAGTAATGACAACTGCTGCCTCATTAACGTCATATCAGACGTAGTGACGTCACATGTCAGAATAACATGATCGTTGTGTCCCATCTATGTAGTTTACTAATCTACAAATCTCATGTGTTAAAGATATTTAAATTTTGTTTTTTAATGTCAAAAAATTTTAATTGCAAAAATGTGCTACAGTTAACAGGGAATATCCGGTCTCTCAATTAAGTGCCATCCTGTTTTCATATGCATGGTGGACGGAATTGGAAAGCAATTGAGTTATGTCCCTTTGCATGGACGCTGTAATATGGTTTAGGAATTATAGATCTACGATTTTGTAATATTACAACGTATTTTAGTGAGCTGTTGCGCATTGAGCTTCTGGGTTCAATATCCATATATATATTTTTTAACATTTAAGACATTTATTTCCTCAAAAAGAATTACATAAATACTAGAATATTGACAACACCATCACAAGGCACTCAAACCCATTATATGTTTTTTTAGCATTATTATTTACTATTTTAAAATAACTTTAGATATTGTAACGCCTTTATAAATAGTCAATTAGATAATATATTCTGTCAATTAACAGAAAAGAAAAATGTATAAAGAAAAAGTACGTTATCAAATTCACACATCAGTTACACCATTATATTGATGTTTTCCGTATGAAAAAATGTATTAGCATTTACTACAGAGAAGAAATTTTGTAAACAAACAAATCACTATAGGAGTAACAAATTTGAATACTTCGCGAAATGTTTTTGACAAATCTGATATTTTTCTTCATCTTTTATTCATACGAATATTATCATCCGAAATTCTCAAATACCAGAGCCGCCATTATTTGATAAAATACATAGAAACACATATCTACTGTATAATTATTTGCTTTAATCAAAAAATATTTTTAAATAATAATTATTAAATTTGAATCAAAAATAAATTTTCAATTGTTTACTTTATCTCGTAAACAAACCTCAAGTGGTATTGTAAATTCTCTTAAATAAATTTTATCATAACAAATTACTTGAAAACTTATTCCGTCGAGTTAAGGCTTACAGTTAGGTCTTAACCTGTACGTGACTGTATCGAATTCCAGGTATTATAACATGCTCTGCAACATTTCGACGAAGCTTAAGTAAACTTTCACAGGATTAGAACTATGGACGTATTATGGTTTTCACTGTACACATTTGAAAATGTACATGGGGTTTGTTTTAAATTTAACGCTGACATTACAATATTAACCATTCGTCGGGCGCGGTGTGCTTGACGGGCTTGAGAAAATTGATGATTAAATTTTTTCTAATTAAATCTAAGATGAAAATCAAATCAATTTTTTTTATTGGAATGTTTAAAAATAAATGTATTGAAATTATTATATATTCCTCTTATATCAGACTAAAAACTAAAAGACTTCATAAAAACCGATAATTGCTGTGCCTGTGAGATCGGCCGCGCCCTACGGAGGGTTAAACAGTGAATTTCTATTGCTTGAAGTAAAATCATGTAGTATAGTCCATATTTAGGACTAACACACTGTAATTTATATGTTATTGTTTTTTTATATATATTTACATGTCGATATATGTATGTATGTGTGTGTGGGAGGGAGATTTAAAGATAAAATAAGGGTAGTTATTATACGGAAGTAATTCGACTGGACAAAACTTTCCCTCAATATTATTTAACTAACCGGATCTTACCTAATAAATTAGCATATTCTAAACTTAACTTTATTTATGCAGCCAAATTTATTAGTTCTATTAGGATAGCAGAGGCTGGTTAAAATCAGAAACTTAACAATCAGCGCGAGTTAGTGAACCCAAAATCAAAAGTAAACAATCCACAATCACCTGACTCCGGTCATGTTGGTGGAGGTTGTTGATTTATGCTAACACTAAATACATCTAACTGTACTTCTATTATCCATTTGGTTTATATAAATTTATCTACAAAAAAGCGGTTGCAATTTATTTGAAATTTTAACTTCGTCAACTTTATAGTAAGCATCTATCCATAGTAAACTTTTTAAATTAGCAAATAAACAAATAAATTTTACAATTTGTTACCTTGGCGCCAAAAACCAGTGTTGGTTTGTCTTGGCGCTGCACATTCGTCTTACATTCTAAATATAACTTAAATTAATTTAAAAATATATTAATATATATATAACAAAATAATATAAAATAAGAATAAGAAGAATTAATGAATACTTATTTAAATTTTCAGTAGTGTTAAATCGATTAATCAATTAATATATTTCAATGAATACACGCACATCACTACGCGTAAGGACATCACTAGAGAGAGGACTCGATATATGCGGAGTCAAACGTCAATACATATTTTCCAATTTTATGAATGTGTTTTATGCCCATATGTTAAATGTACCTATAATAGATATAAATATAAAGGGACATACCTAACCCTATTTCTGTTAATCAAAGCTCGTTTAATTGTAGCATGTATAGACATCTTAATCTCTGAATACGAATGTACACATGAATTTAAATTGAAGCATCCAATTTATCGATAAGTTAAATTGAGTACGTCCCCGTTTCTAGTTTAACTTACCGGGCACGTATACATGTTCTTGTACAAGTCAAAATAAAGATATTTGAAATATCTTTCCTCTCGTAATTTCGGAAATACTTAAGGGGTTTAATCGAATTAGATTTTGTTAGATAACTGCTTTCAATGGTACTGTGTAAAATACTTTTAATAAGAATAGCTTTAACGCTTTTGGAGTTTATTTTAATAGCAATTAATTGTGGATAATCATCACATGCATACAGCATTAATCTTCAATAAAAGTGTGACGATTGTCAATACAAATTATGAAGATATTTTTGGCATTTCTTCTGTCATCCTTCTTGCCTGTCTTCTGTCGTTTTTTCTATTTTGCATTGTGATAAATATATTTTATTATTTTACATAAGTATCTCTAAAAAAGTTTTTGTAGATATATTATTATTATTATTGTGGTAAGCTCGCGTAAATCTGCATTCAGTGTTCATCCCAATAGCATACAAATTTTGCATATGTAAAATTTTCGAGTTACTTGTAAGAAATTGAATAATATTTTGTGGAATATTTTGAATATAGATTCATAAAAATTTGTTGAACGTTTACGGAGATTTCTTTTTTTAGACAAATAAATGTGGTCTTTAAAAAAATACTGTACTTAACTTTAATACGAATACAAGTAAAATTAAATTAGATAAGTTTGGTTTAGTATTTACTGAAATCCTAGTAATGGAAGTAATAAATTAAATATAAATTTCAAAACAAATTATTATACAAAAAGCAAAAAAATAAAACGTACAAATAACACAGATTTATTTTTCTCCAATTGGATTATATTTAAAGGCAAATCAAATTAACCACCTTCGCAAATATGGGTCAAGTTTTTAATATCATTTCATTTAACTTCAAAACTCTCGGTTATTTTATTTATTTTTGCTAGAAAATTCATTATAATTTAAACCATTTTAAATAGAGGATAAAAATGAGTTCGAAAGATATACTTTTTTTTAAACAATTTAAGTTAAACGCACTAGAGGAAACGTGAACAACATAATTCTTGCGCTACTAATATTGGTCCAATGGACCAATTTTTGTAAATTTACAAATATGTATATTTATTGATGTGTATGTATTCATTTAAGTCTCATTATGGTGACCACATAAAGATACATATCAAAAAGTAGACAAACAAAATTGTTAATATGTCAGTATTTTCATTTAAACAAAAATCGATATTAATATTTAATTCATGCATTCCACTTTACAAAGTTTAATACCATCAATTTAGTGTCCACGAACGAATTACTCGATAATTTAAAATAATTGTAAGCATTAATTTTAATTCCACTAATAGATTTTTTCTTAATATTTATTCGTAAAATACATATCTGTGGGTTTATCACGAATTTAGTCTGGCTTTCGAATCGAGCTGTACCAAGTAAAACGGATCCGTTAGCAATCGGGATCATGAATTTTTACTAACGACTAACGAGCACCAGCAATCTATCAAATGAACAAAAGATCGAGACGTTCGAAAATTAACTAAGTGTCTCAAATATTGTAGTTCCAATTGTAGCTGCTCAAATTTCCATACAAATCGTTTGAAGCGAACTCGGTTCGAAAGCCAGACTAAAATTCGTGATAAGCCCACTGTAATTTGAACGACTTTCTTACCTACGCTTTTACAAGGAACTAAAATACAAAAACTGTCTAGTAGCCAGTTGTTTTTACCCTAAAAATTCTGAAAAGTAACTTTGTTATCCGTACCTATATTTTCTTCTGTTTATTCCAAGTACCAATGTAAATTTGACATTTGTACTTAATACTTGCCTTAGTACAGACATTAATACTTAAAAAAGTCACTATGTAAATTTGACGTAGATGTCAAGCGCGGTTCTAACGCACGCCAGGTCAACATTAAGGGGGTTCCCTTATCAAACAGATCGCATCAGATTCGACCCCCATAAACAATAATTACGATTATCAATCATAGCGACTACAAAATATTATGATTTATTGCATTCCTTATCTGATACGTCCGTTTTAACTAAATCAATTTTAGTTGCCTACACATTATTTTTATTTAGGTTTTTGTTTAATTAATATGCTAAGAATGAATACTAAAAAAATATGATAGCTAATTCTGTTGTTCCCATAGGTCATCATAGGTCTAGGTTTCCGAATAAGCTGGAAAACATTCGGTTATAGTAAGAAGAAATTACAAGCCAGATAATGCACATTCATCTCAACAGGTCTGCAAACAATGCTCTGGTAACAGATTTATTTATTTATTTATTTATAAAGCCTATCTACAAAATTACATATACAAATACATATTATAAAAGGGACTACTATTATATAAACTAAATGAAATTTTAATTATAGGATAGGACGGCATGCTCGAGATGATAAAGGGATAGATACTTCTAATAAAATTACAAAAATACATAAAAATAAAATACAAGAACCAAATAGATGTAAGGAAGTGGGGAAAGAAAAAAATTGGTTAGTTAGTTAGTTGAAGATAGCATCAAGATGTTTTCAGTATTTTGGCTTGTTGTAGGAAAAAGCATCTATGTTAGATCTTTTAAATAATGATGACTGATAGACCGCACTCTAATTCGACCACGTGGTCATCTAATATATATACATATATACCTAAAAACTATAAACATTATAAACTAGAGATGTGAGGCAGGTAATTGGTGCGTAGTTTATATAATTTAAAAATCTTGACCGGTACTAATGTAAGTCAGTTATGATATGTGCTTGGGAAATAATTTATTTATTTTAGAACCCAAAATTTTACATTTGCAAAATAAACTAAATAAAACCGACGTAAGGTGAAGATTTCCATCGGATCAAAGAGAGTTCACCCTCGTCTACTCCACACCAGCAAATGTAAAATTCAAAGGACCACTTTATTATGCCGGTTCTGATCCGAGCGGAGTCCATTAGATGTAGTCACAAAACTAATGCATTAACTAGATTAAACGATATCATTTGCAAACTAATGTGTCTATTTTAAAATTTTGATTTCACTTTCAATTTTAAAATTATGATAACATTCAAAGGCATCTCAGAATTTAATAATTTCACATTTATTCAATAATCATATCTTATTAAGTATATATTTACAATACGAATACATGATTTATTTTTATCAATCACTATAATTTTACTATTATCAATTATTAATAAATAAGGAATGTATGAAATAAATTATTATTGTAAAAGACATAGATATTAATATAATTCAGTTCCTAGTACCTACATGTATATTTATTTAAACTTACTTTTAGTATTCAACCATCAATGTACGAGTAAAACCAATGCAATGTAAAAGCAGCAATGTAACGCAAACACTTGTATATCCCTATATTGCAGTATTTTTTCTTACACCTATAATTAATTGCAAAATTACGCCTCAAGTAATTATATTCTGTCAAAAAATCGTTAATAACAATGTCGCCAGGACAATGATGTTACATTTTTACTGAAATTCTAGCGTAACGGAATATCACTGAAAATCTTACTGTAGTAAGTAATTGAACGATTAGTTTATTTTTCTTTATTTTTTGAGTCACATCATTATCCACGTTTTAAACTAGACATTGTACGCCCAAACTGAACACTTTTATGTCACGACTTCAAAACAAGTTTCTCACTCGCGCCCTGAATTTACAATACTGAAATGCACGCTGAAAATATGTATTACGAAAATGTCATACAAAATGTTTTCAGTAATTATTCATTTACTTTGATAGATTAAAATTGTTTTATAATTAGCGCCAAGGATTAAATGGAAGTTCAAAGCCTTTTTGGTTTATTATCTGAGATTCCTACTTCTTCTAAATTTACTCTTCAACATGTTTTAGCTGAGATAAAATTGAAAAAAAATATAACCATATAGAGCTGTTTGTTGCCTAATGAACTAGAAGGTGTATTCTTTAATTGCCCTTTTAAGGTTAACAAAGCATAATGTCGAAGAACACGTGGTTATATAGAGTGGAAATATTTGTATATGGAACAATTTTAACGCCGGTATATTGTTACGCAGGGCTAATAACACCGGCTGGTCTCTAGTTTGTTTTTCGATTTATAGAATTTTATTATTACTAAAAAAAAACAATTGCATGTTCGTTTAATTATTGAGTACATACAATGTTAACATAACAATGTTAGTTTACTAATAATAGTAAGTTTGTCATTAAAAAAATAAGAAGATATTTTTGAAACACATGAAACAATTATCTACAAAACATAATATTAGTTTTTTTATTCATGTCTAACTTTTTTACTTTGTTAAAAAGAACTAAGTCGTTAAAGACAGTATTATGACAAAATTGATACTTTTGTCTCTTCATTAAAATATTGCGCCCGCGCCGTCTTTTAATGGGATGGAATACCCGAGTTCCTTTTTTATTTTTGTACTATTATATTTTTAAAAAATATCGTTCGGTATGTGTTTCAAAATGCCTTAAATTACTGACAAAAAATATGAAAGACTAAGTGCAACGTTTTTTAACACTAGGTTTACGGGACGCGTCAATTTGACGCATTTTGACTTTTATCAGAGAATTACCAAAAAATGTTTAAATTTTTATTTTATCTCTTTGTATGACTTTTATTCATTGATCGAGGGAAATATATATTGAAATACGTATTGAATTACTGAACTTGTCTATGTGGTATACCTATTGGCGTCAAATTGACGCGTTTTAAAAAGGCATATTCAAATTTTGAATAATTGTATTAAATTGCGGCTCGTGAAAAATTTCAAATTTTGAATAATTTCTCGGACTATCAAGGAACTCGACCACCCCTGTGTATGGCATCCAATCCATGTCATTATGTACAATTTTTACGCCGTTCATGTGGGTATCTCAAGGCATTATTCTATGTCCACTTATTATTGGTGTATTAACATTTGATAAAAGAAACATGTTTTGAGAAAGTAATTCTAAAACATACTACGCCAGATTTCCGCAATGTCGTTCGAGTTTCCTTCAAAGGAAAGCTTACCCTCTATAATAACATATGACCTTTACAAATATACAATAGCTAATATTATTTTTATGGCGTAACACAAAAACTACAAGGGTCATGTGACAAAAGACACATGTCGTTACGACGTCATTACTAAATATTTCTTCCCTAACTAAAGAAATAGTATTTAAGTACATATACCGAATAAAGGAGGTATCTAACAATTTGTTTTCTAAATAAAATTCTTAATTAAATTCTTCTCACAATAATCAATTCCAGTTTCCACCGCATAAAACTATTTGATAAATAAATTTCGATTCTATTAGCGTGTTCATTTGTTTATAAACAAATGAACACTATCAAACGTCATATTTATGTTAGGTCTTACCCAGAGTTCATAAGCAACGCACTAGCATTTGTTTATTTATCAAACAGGTCAATACAGCAGACCGCAATTGGTTCAAAATACACAAGCGAACAATAACAGCTACACAACTAAAGCAGGTTTCAATACGCCATTTGTCTAACGTGCCTCAAGTTTTGTTTACTATATTTGAACATTAATTAAACAGTTTATTAATACGGGCCTAAGTGAGTGAGTTGAACATAAAAGGTCAACAAACAAACAACACAACATATCAAAAGGCTCGCCACGAACTTTACCGCAACCACATGTATCCTTTCATGTGAAACTTGTAAAAGGTTCTTTCCGCATACAAACGAATCATTGTATTATACCTATATAAACTTAATCCTAGTGCGAACGCTGAGGCATATTTTAAAAAAAGAATCTAAAATGACTTAGAAGCTAGAAATCATCTCTATATAATTCTTTAGTATAAAAGGTTGACGCTAAGCTCATGGACAGTCATACAGTATTCACAAACGACTTCATTTCACTATACACATTCAAAACACTCATTTTCTTAAAGGAAAAGGTTGCTTTTATTATAAAACACGGCAAAGTCGAGCACGGATAATGGTCTTTGAGTTTCAGCATAAACGTAATTCTTTTATGTATAGAAAAGCGAGTTTTTTTTAAGAAATAAACAAATATAATTTATGAATAAAAAGTCCGGTATGTAACCGCATTCCGCATGCAATTTATGACTGAAAACAATTGCTAGTGATAGAGAATCGTTTGCATACAAAGTCACTCCTCAATGTCGACTTTGAGAAGGAAGTCTACACTGCCTAGGTTGGCAGGCCTAACTCCTAATATACCCGCTAAGCTAAATTAATCCCTACATTTTATTATTATTTTTACAGTTGAAATTGCTGAATTCTAAATAATTGTGTATTTAAAAAAAAGTTTTGTATTTTCGTGTAAAATAGAAAAATAAAACGTATTTCGAAATGTAATGTCAACTTAGTTTGAATTTTGACACTCTATTGTTTTTAAGCCTGTCGTTCTCTGTGGTCGCGGATAGGATTTTTATAAGCTGAAAATTAGTAAAAATTACTTTTTCAATTATTAAATTTAGACAAAAATGAGAGAAATAGTACATATTCAAGCGGGGCAGTGTGGAAACCAAATTGGCGCTAAGGTAAATGGTTTTTTTAAAATATTTTTAGTTAGATTAATCTTGTTGAACATTTTCTAATTCAAAGTTATTTCAAATTTGCTCTCGTGTGTCTGTAAATAATTAAAACTTCAAAGAGCATTAACTACACAAGTCACGTAATATAAATTTGATTACCTCATTCAGCTGCCTCGACAGAACAAACGTAACGTACTGACTTTAGTATTATTTTAACGCTGTGTGTTGTTCGTTACAGTTCTGGGAGGTTATATCCGATGAGCACGGCATCGACCCAACGGGCACATATCATGGAGATTCAGATTTGCAACTGGAGCGTATAAACGTATATTACAATGAAGCGACTGGCGGTAAATATGTTCCACGCGCCGTCCTCGTCGATCTCGAACCAGGCACGATGGACTCTGTACGCTCTGGGCCGTTCGGGCAGATCTTCCGGCCGGACAATTTTGTATTCGGACAATCTGGAGCCGGCAATAACTGGGCTAAAGGACATTATACTGAAGGTGCCGAATTAGTCGATTCTGTTTTAGATGTAGTTAGAAAAGAGGCTGAAGGCTGCGATTGTCTGCAAGGTTTTCAACTGACACATTCACTTGGAGGTGGTACTGGAGCTGGATTAGGTACTTTGCTCATTTCAAAGATCAGGGAAGAGTATCCGGACCGTATTATGAATACTTTCAGTGTTGTGCCTTCGCCCAAAGTATCTGACACTGTCGTGGAACCGTACAATGCGACCCTTTCTGTGCATCAATTGGTTGAAAACACTGATGAATCCTACTGCATTGATAATGAGGCTTTGTATGATATTTGCTTCCGTACTTTAAAATTGACCACTCCAACATACGGCGATCTAAACCATCTAGTTTCAGCTACAATGTCAGGAGTGACAACTTGTCTAAGATTTCCCGGACAACTTAATGCTGATTTGAGGAAATTGGCTGTGAATATGGTGCCATTTCCTCGTCTCCATTTCTTTATTCCTGGTTTCGCGCCTCTCACATCTAGAGGAAGTCAGCAATATAGAGCATTGACGGTTCCTGAGTTAACTCAACAGATGTTCGATGCAAAGAATATGATGGCTGCTTGTGATCCTCGCCATGGAAGATATTTAACTGTTGCTGCTGTCTTCAGGGGACGTATGTCTATGAAAGAAGTTGATGAACAAATGATGAACATACAGAATAAGAATTCTTCTTACTTTGTGGAGTGGATTCCTAATAACGTAAAGACCGCCGTCTGCGACATTCCTCCTCGTGGTCTGAAGATGTCTGCCACGTTTATTGGCAACTCTACCGCTATTCAGGAATTGTTTAAACGAATTTCTGAGCAATTCACTGCTATGTTTAGGAGGAAGGCTTTCTTGCATTGGTACACTGGAGAAGGAATGGATGAAATGGAATTTACGGAAGCGGAAAGTAACATGAACGATCTTGTCTCAGAATACCAGCAGTACCAAGATGCCACTGCTGAAGAGGAGGGAGAGTTCGATGAAGAAGAAGAGGGCGGAGACGAAGGAGATTAGGCAGGAATATTTTTTTGTTAAGATCGGAATAAAGTATTTTATTTTATTTTTTTAATGTTGTTTTATTTTCAAATACAACAAACTTCACATTAAGATTAATTTTTCAATTTCAATTATGCAGAATTCATTTACACATATTTACTGAATGCTTTACAATCCCATCGCATGAAACCAATTAATTTAAAGCAGGTTATGATTAAATTATGTTAGCACTATTTTTTAGGCGAAATAAACCACAATAATATATTAACAATTATGATATATATTTATATTGCCGAAAACCCCAAAAATCCTCTAACTAATATACATGCTCGTTTATTACACAAGTCTTTGCAAACTAAATTATTCAACGTCCGTGCAGCTCAGTCCGTACTCACGCTAAAGTAAACAGCACCGGATTCAACTACTAAAAATATTCATGATTTTAAACAAAAAACTACAACTCTGTACAGATATTAAAATTCTTAAGTAGTTTAAAAGTGGGTATATATATATACGACTTTGAACGACCCTGTCGTTTTGTTAAGTTTTAATAACGACTGAGAATAACGAAGTTACAATTACTATTACTGCATTAAATAAAATTAATTAACACTAGATTTACCAGCTCAAATATACCTATTTCTACCAAAACCAAAAAAGTATATATTTGTTACAAATATATATAAAATAATATAAAATTCATAAAACTAATTTTTCTGTTATAAATTAAAGAAGATTAGAAGAATTACAGAAAATGTTACACGCAGTAGGAATTTTAATTTGATCTTGCAAGACCAGTCATTTTGACTGGTCTGGTAAATCTAGTGTTAAACTTAATAATATGCTGAATAAAGTTTATTAATTTAGTTATTAAGGTAATTAAATTTGTAGATACAATAACCTTATCCAAATTAATCATCAAAGTAAAACCCTTTGCTCTAGTTTTATGACAATTGTTGTCTTAAATAATGGTATTTATATTTATTCAGCAAAATCAATTTTAGTTTATTACATAAACACATTTCTAATCAAGTTACAAATGGTCCATTGTTTTTGATTGAAACTAATATACAACTAAAAAATTTATAAATTTTAAACATCGAATTAGATTCTTTAATTGGTTTAGAATTTTCACATTTTCGCTTCCCCTGATGAAGACAATTCTACCAATTTCAACGAATATTCGAGTGATAGCCCAATAATTAATTAAAAAATTCTAATTCACACGTAAAGTCTCATATCATAATTATTTTTTACTTTAACGTGTTTAACGTTTAAGTTTTTTATTAGTTTTATAGCTATCGTAATCGTGGCGATATAAGAGCTATTAAACAGCCGAAAGAAATCTATTTAAATAATGTTTTTGAATAAACTATGATACCGCTATCGTGAATTGTATTATTTATATAATACGTAGTACTATGTAATTTAATGATTTTAAACATGTTTTTATTATATAATTGGCTAAGATTGTTAAAATTTCTTTACATTTCGCTTTAATTTATTGATTTCATTAGTTTTAGAGAATTTAACTTTAATATTTAAAACAAATAAATATCTACAATACTAAAACTAAAAAGTCTACGATGTACACAAACAAGTTATCCTAACAAAACTAATTCTTATTTCTTAAAAAAATGTATACAAAAATTTGTTATCTAAGTCAAATTTTATCTCAAATAATGTATACACAAATTCGTGTTTTATGCGAAAAACATATTTGATAGACTCGTTTCAGAATGTGTCGTGGCTTAGACATCTGAAGACAATCTAACTGATTGATTGATGACATCGATTTTGTTGAAAATCTTCTGAAAAACCACTCAGACAAATAATAAAACAAACAGCCCCTTTTCACAGTGACATGTCTTTAAATGTGACAAGCAATTTTTATTATTCATTTTCATATTTATTTTAAATTGAATTTGATAAATAGATGACGTATACGCTGCGAGACGTAAACATCCTTTGAACTTTTAACATATTTAATAATAATAATAAATCCTTTATTGCTTTAAGAGCACATACAAAACATAAACTTAGAGCAATTGATATTATCACTAAAACTATCAATAAAAGTAGTTTCTTGCAGACAACTAATAGTTATAGGAGAAACAGTGTAATAATAATAATAATAATAATAATGTGTTATAATGCAAATTAGTATGATATATACATTGTACATAAATTATATATATATATATATCTATACACACACATATACATATATGAATAACAGCAAAACAAACCTCATCTTATGTCTATATTTTTGGACAACAGTGCTCTCAATTAGCGTATCCATATGTCCATATATTTATTTTATTAGTATCTGTGTCAACCGTTTTAAAATATAATCTTTTATCGAAATATTTTCTATTTTTATTCACCAAAGGAAAAAACTCGCTCGTTTGCTCCGTGTCAAAAACATTGCGGTTTTTCGAACACAAACATTGTATAAATATTATCAGCAACAATATAATTGGAATATTAATAATTATGGCATTATTTTAAACTCTTTACATTGGTTACATCTAACCTCAAACAAGTTTATGGAAGGCAGTTAAACTAATTCAGATTTTTTTCGCAGCTTACTATCGGGTTTATTACGGTTATTGCTAATCCGTATTGACCTAAAGAATATCCTGAGCTATAAAATTATTATTATTTATATAATTAGATAGACTAATAGTAATAAATCCAAGGAAATATGTAAAGTTGAATTAAATCTGTGCAAATTGAATGAAATTGAATTCTATTAATACCTATGTGTAAATAAAAAAAACTCAAACTTAAGCCTTATAAAATCTAGACTTCAGTTATTTAGAGCAAATGCCACTTCTATGTCCGGTGGCAGAAACTAGGTAGTATTATTCTGGGTACGATCGATATCGAATTTGCCACTTTTAGACCAGGGCCTTATACAAGTTTTCAATTATTTATAACTTAATGCTGTAGCTCGGTTAACCAATTCCATTGGCTTTATTCTATTAATAATTTTTGGGTAACTATTTTAATTCTACGGTACTTCTGGTATTAAAATTCTAATTCCTAACTTACTATTTATTAAATAATATTCATATATTAATAATACTCGTACATAGGCAAAACAATTGAAAATTTGTATTATTTTTAAAATTTTACTTATTTACTTTTAGCAATTAGAGTCCAATAGAGCGCTTTTAATCGTCAAAATAAATGCAAATATAAATGAAATAAATTTATTAATAAATATAAATATTAACAAGCATGTAAATATTGTACAGTGTAAAACAATTATATCACTGCTAAAAGAAGACCAAAAACCAAGATGGCCGACCCCGCTCACCACTCCCGGAAAAACCCAGTGTTGCCATTTTTAAATTTGTTTTAGTGTTACAATAATTATTAATTTGGTTTAGCTGCTGTGTATACTGGCATTGTCCACTAATTATAATTAAAGAAGTTACCTATCAATTAGTTGAATTAAATAATTACGTTTAAACACCATAATAATCTTCATATGTCAAATTAATATCAAAGCTCAATTTTATAAGTCGCCATCTATAGACTAGTCCAGTAGTAAATTCTTTTCAACAGCTGCAATTTAACCATTAATAAATGAAAACGACTTTTCATTGGCTGGTATAATAATAAAAATAATAGAAACCAATCAGGAATAGAATTACATGACAATAGAGTTACGCAATAGCGACACTAATTCTAAATTTAAAAATAATATGTAACGGAAGTGTCGTAGTGTTCCAAATATAAATGTGTCATTTTAAATCAGTGTCCCCGCAACCCCCTAGCTTCGACCCTGTTTCAGTAGCTATTTCAATCGAGGTACGTGGATATTTTCAGTGAAAACGCTGATAAATTCTGTCTAGGACGCTCTCGTTAACTTACGGATTGCAAAACTGCATCGAATATTTAATGGTTTGCAAATTACTAAGATAAAAATAAATTCCGTTTTGTGCAGGCCAATTTAGATTTATGAATGGATATTAACGGACTTTTGTTTTTCTTTTATATTTTTAAATAATCAAATATTTATTTCAAGAGCTCATAATATTTCACAAAACAAATTCAACGTACTGACAACTTTTTACTCCATATTGCAGCGCCGAAATTGCCTGCTTTATACAATTAAAAGATGATCGCGAATAATATGAGATAACGAAATACGAAAATTAAAACAGTAATTTCTCTTCTTTCCAGGGCCTGGAATAAAAGGCACTATAGCAATTCTCAACTGCTTGCTGGCGAGACAACTCTGTTTCGAGGATGCTTCCTGTTCCGCCATCTTGGAGATCATCCCGAGAGTCTGTGGTTCTGAACTTGGTGAGTGTAACATAACTAATTAAAAAGACTTTATGTGGTTTATTATCAAGTTTATTTTCATTATTTTAAAATGTACGAGTTTTACCCGATTCTCAACCGCGGCAACTTTTGTGTGCCACTTAATTCTAAAAGGTTGCCGCCAAATTTTTAAACATATTATAATGTTAATGTCAATTAATATTATTATTATAATGTTAATATTATTAAATAATATGATTTAAAAAAATTTAAAGGTAATATTTTTTTGTGTCGCAACAAAACAAAAAGGTTGAGAATGACTGGTATAAACTATAACCAGTCATATAATATAAAAAAAAACATTATATTATATATTCAATTAGGTGTAATAGTACGCGACTATTCAATGCCTCAAAAATGGCAAATAATGAGTATCCCAAACTAGCGGAGACATTATAATATATATATTTTCTTAAAACAAAAGAAATCCGCTTCATCTTACGAGGTTATTTAATTAAAAAGCAATTACTGCTAAAATCAATTTTGGCATCATATCGATCAGCGTCGAGGGTAATAGAGTTATGTCAAAATAATTAGCTACTTATTAAATTTATATCTTATCAAAGATTAATTCAATCTTGTGAAGTTCATTTGAGATTTTTTCATTGGTCGTCGGTCCTTCTACAGAGAGTGAATCAAAATCCAAATTGACAATTGTATTGTTGCAATTGTGTAACCTTGTAAACAAAAATTAATGAGGAATGTATTCAACAGAATCAAATGTTTCCAATATGACTATACTCTAAAGTGACCTGGTTTCTATTGTTAGGCTACTTTCACACTAGCGCAAGATGTAAAGCTTACCCCACACTTGCGAATGTCGGTCATCTATTGTTAACCGTCATTGTGCTCCAGCTTTTGTTACCGTCGTTGTTAACATTATTATATAATATTTTAGTAGGTATCCTTAATTTTTCCTCATATACACACATAACACACGGAAGTTAACTTGACACTTGGGGAAGTACAATGTTCAATGGTTTTTAAATTTTATTTTTTTCTACTATAAAAATACTAATTCCCTATTAAAAAGCATTGTTTTAAAATTTTCTAATTCGGTACCTACAAATATTTATACATAATTTTTGTTTATAAATATTCATTCATTAAGAAAGTAGTTATTTGTTTCGCGTCTGTCTTATGTTATGTATACGTTATGTTTGCCTTCTCCTAATCCTGATATGAATTACACAGGTTATTTTAGTTAAGGGCCAGGGCATTGCATAGGTAATGTATACACGCGTCAAAACGATAGCTAAATATACATATACTAGTAATAATTAAATAAAATATAATTGAAAAACCTTCACATGCCCTCTACATATACAATAAAAATGTAAAAAAAAAAACTTTTTGGATTAACTCTTCACAAATGAGTTTTCGAAAATTTTGGAGAGAGCACAAGTTCTGTAAGAGGCTTGTAAACTTTTACTGATTAAGACTGAGAACATCTTAAAAGTTTTGAAGGTGCAGAGTAAGAATAAAGTTGAAAGAGAACTCTACACAAATCTTAGAGGGGCAATTGATCAATTTGTCTTATCAAACAATATATACTATATATACCTACTAAATTACAATTGATTTGAATCCACTTCGAATTTATATAAATAAACTATGATTATGGATGGGTTATCCGTAAACATGTTTAAAATACTTTCTACGTCTTAAATCAAGTTAGCAATGGAAGTACCTATTGATCTAGATAAGATAGATAGATAGATCTAATTCTCAACCTTTTGTTATTGGGGCACATTTTTAAAATTTCGTACCGCTACAGTGGTTGAAAATCACTGATCTAGTGAGGTGTGTCCTGTCAACTTGATGTATACTCTGTTCACGGGTAGGTGTTATCTGTAGTAATAATCGTCTCCGCTTGTGAGTCCTAATCCAGCCGCGGTAACTACTACAAAAATCAATGTAATACAAAATGTTGCAGTTTACACAAACAAATTATTTTTTATATCATAATAGTATTACAAATATTATTCTAGCATAGTTTGTTAAAGCACGTGGTGATTTCTTTTGTTTTTTTATTTCTTCAATAAAATATTCCCTTTTGAAATAATGTCGGTAGTCTTATAACAATAAAAATACTAAACCAATCTATTTTTCATTTCACAATAGACATAAGGAATGAAAACATTATTAATGGTCGGTCGATTAAAAAAATATCCATGGAAAACTCAAACTTTTTTGGTCTAGCTCTATAAAAAAAACGTGCTAAAGTTCTCATACAAAAGACCCATTATCCTAGGCGCATGAGTCAGTCCTTTTCTTTGTTACCACGCTTGTTACTTTATCGCGAATATTGCCAGTAATTATTTTTCCTTATCTTTACTTTTCTTTGAGTGGTTAGTAGATTGGTAATGGTTATTATCCCCGCCAGCGTCAGCATCAGATTGGTGATCGCTTAAAGTTTAAGTTTAGATGAAATACAGTTCTATAACATACGAGCACATATATGAAAGAAATAGTGATTATATAAGAAGCAAAACAAATCTAAAAATAGTCGCTTTTCTTTTCATTAGAAAATGAAGTTGTATAGTAATTGCTCAGGGGTCTATGCAAATATTTGTCAAAGAAGGATTCCCTTTTGATATCACATTTCCATTGTTATGAAGAACTTTTTGAACAGAGAAAAACTGGACAGAATCTGCGCTAAATGAATAGGTGAATAGAAAACACATTCCTGAATAGTCTATTCCGGAATTTTGCTTGTTTTTTTTAGTCACCACCGTAATTTAAAGTTGATGTAATCATATGCCAAACTGCTATAAAAAAGTCCTGCATTGTTATCAATTTACAGATTTTGCTAAATCACTGAGTTAAATATATTGGAGAAGACGTCAGAAACATTGCTACGCTAACGTCATGAATACAGAGAGCTAAGCCCGTCACTAGTTTAGCGTTTCTGTATTTAAACTTTAATAAATTGATTGATATTATCCGAACTCGAAATGTGGTTGGTTTCTGTGCATACTTCCTTTGACACGACTCCTCTATTATATTAAATTCAATTAAATATTTAACGATATTATTTCGTTCCATCAATAAATTACCATTCACCCCATAACAAACGAAATATTTATTTTAAAATGTAAATGAATATGTTGAAATAAATAAAACAAAAAACAGAAAAGTGTATTCGCATTTCGTGAAATAAAATTGTAAAAGAACATATTGCAATATAACTTGACGGTTTTCAATTTAACTTAATTTAAATAACAAAGGATATCTATTATATCCTTTGTTAATTGCATTAAATTCCTTCAACACAACAATCCAATAGTTAACAACGTTATAAGTTGATCTTTAAAACAAATGTTCACGACGAACGATCCGTTCCCGTGGATCCTTGTGCCTGACCTGTGCCTGCTTCACCTGGGCTCCTCACCTACCGAGAAACCACTACCTCAATTCACTCAACAATTCAACAGCAACTACCTTCCAGCTGCCGAAGAACTTCTCAATAACTACATAATTGTTAAACAACCGCCTGACTCCCAACTGTCAACTGTCAATTATCTTTTAAATTCCAATTGTACAAAAACTAACCTACGTCGTTAATGTCATCCTGTCATTGACAATAATATTATTAGTATTTTGTATTACTATATTATTAATGTGTTGATATTTAGTTTTATATCTATGCTGTTATAATAACGTATGTCTATTGTTTGTGTCTTCTATTCTCCTCTTATTTGTGATTTCAGCTATATGTATACAAATATATATTATGTACAATAAATAAATGAATAGATTTCTAAATAGCCCTAAGCCTTATTTATTAGCTAACTCTTGTCAGTGTAATATCTAAGTGCATTGATAAGAAAAAATAGAAATAAATAAACACAACACAAACACTACATAAAATGATAATTACATAATTAAATACACAATAATTAAATTAGTCTTAAGTCTAAACGTAAAAGTACACTATAAAAACTATAACGTAAAAGTATGCGTTTTAAATTATTTTGTGGGATTCAGTTTGTATTTTGCCAGTATAACAATAAACTACCAGTTTATCATTCGATATCAATAATTAATTTAAAAGAATATTTTTCAATTGTTTTCTCTTAATTAAAGTTTATTCATGATACTATTATACTAAGAAATATAGTAGCTGCATCCTTTCTATTACACGTTACAGAATGATATGTATATACTAAATTGATAATTAAAATTATATTCTAGTTTTATTTATTTATTATATGCAAAATAAAAAAGTGCAACCAAAGAGAAAGACGAACAAAAGGATTAAATTCATAATCCTTCTTTGGTCGGGGGTTAAAAAGTTCAAAAATAAAATGTTAACATTAGAAAAATATTCTACAATTCAGATGTTACTCAATTTTGTTGAAAGCCCCTCATTGTTGAGGCTGACCTTTTGTCATCTGACTGTGAACTTTTGTTGGCTACGACCTCCAAAGTATTTTACCTACGTGGGCGAAAGCATACGACTTGTAAGACAACGACAAATTTTTATCTGCAACGTTCTCTATTTCTTTTGGCAGCTGTGGCTCTATGGTAAGAACTGCTACCTACTTCAAAAAATCACTCGCATACAACATAAAAACTCCACTGATCACTTCTCGTATGTTACACTTAAAACTAATGCACCCTAAGACGATTTATTGAGTTAATAACAGCAATTAATCCGCCCATTACTCCTAAAATGTCATGTTTTTATATTTACTTATCAGACACCGCCCATGTAAGACAAAAGCTTACCTTATTTGAAAGTCTTTTTGATAGTTACACAAAATGGAGATATTGCGTGAATAAAAAATTAGGTTGTGATGTTACACTGTGGTTAGTTTTAATGGCGTATTATAATTTTATGCTTCTTTGGTTCTAAGTACCTACTTTATTCGGACGGATTATTTTATTCATTTAGTAGGTAACTTTATTTATTATTTTGTTAACTTCAATGGCGAAGTGTGATATAAAAGATTCCATAGAACGACATTTGGACTACGCGCTGGGTGTTTATTAGCTTTGACATGTCTTCTCGCGTATTTTCAACTCAGTGGGATTTATTATTATATTTGATTACGTAGTGTTTTATACATTTGTTATTGTATATAATTATATTAATGTTTACGTTGTTTGGGATATTATAAATAAAGTTCAAGTTCGAGTGACCTTGTGGACACATTTTCCTAACCGAATGTATATAATGTAACTCCATAAGCGATTTATAATATTCATAATTTTTTTTATAAATTATATTTAGAAATTATTTTCTATATATTTACTAATGCGATTGTTTTTTTTGTCATATAATTTTAAAAAATATTAAGTTTATATATATATAAATACATTTCATTTTTAAAATTAATTTGTAACGATTGGTTGTCTTGACACCAAAAATCAGTGTTGATAAATACTTACTCTAACGCCCTCTTTAGGAATGTACTATAAATATACATGCAGTCATTTGACCCGTTACCATTTATCAGTTGACAGTGGTTTTACTTGTCTTTCTAGTGTTAATCTATAGACACTCCATATGTTAATTTTCATAATAATAAACAATAATTATTTTGTTGACTTATCCTCTAGTACTAAAGTAACAAGAGTTGTTGTTTTTTTCTAAGACATAAGACATACAGAGTAATTTTAGTAATCTCAACACATAGTCTTTGAAGTCTGCTAGAGACGCTGCTTGCGTAAAATTAACAAAATTTCAAATTATTAATGCAAAGTTTAAATTAAGTTAATCAACGACTTTACCGCTAAACTTAATTTGATATTTATTTACGACTTTTTTTGGGATAAGCAGACGCTATATCTATTTATATATTTATATATATCTATTTATTTTATTTATATATATCTATTTATATATTCATATTCACAAATAACAGTTTGCTAACACACAAAACATATATGCGAAATATAAAATTTAAAAAAATACAATAATAATATGTGCTATATACATATTGTATGTATAATTATATAACGTTTCCAATTTCGTATCTACATTTTTTAATCTAAATATATATAACTATGTGAAACATAGTGATCTATCAAACAACCCAAAAAATAAATTTGGCAATAATAATACGTAGTGCTATTATATCATATTGTATGTATAATTATATAACGTTTCCAATTTCGTATCTACATTTTTTAATGTAAAATAAAATTGGATTTATTTAAGACTAGATGTTATGTTAAGACTAGACAATATTTACTTTGATCCTAACGTTCCTAGAAGTACAGCGTTACGATATGTTTAGTTCGTGGTAAGACTATGTACAAGTACATAATTACTAATTTAAAAGACTATAGCAGTTATTTTGGTTTACCATTACGTCAATACTCTCGATACAATTTTTGCAACACTTCCGAAACATCGCGCATAAAATTAAATCATACTCGCGAATAAATTTTCATTACATTATATTATTAACAATAATATTATTATTACTGCTATTGTAGATTTGCTATTGGGAATAATTGGAGGAGCCAAATGTGAAAGTACGTGTATTAATAGTATATTTTTTCACGGATAGATGGCGCCACTGTTGTTTAAAATTAGGCAGTATGTAAGTCATATATAATTTGGGAAATAATAAATGTATTAAAGCAAGCATTGATTTTATTATTCACACATAAAGTATTATTATATTGAATAAAGTTTTCTTTCTTTTCACTTGGTATAATAAAGAAAAGCGTCAACTCCAAGTGTGGATGCCCAAATATGTTAACCCTTAAAGGGCTCTACCTAAACTAAACGGCTTAAACTTAACTTTTAATACAAGAGGGATAATCCCTGACTTATTTCGAGTTTGTCTTATGTTGAGGATAATAATGACTCGAGTAAATAGGTTCCAGATTAGAATAATTACAATAGTTTTGGGAGAAAGGAGTGGGGATAAGTTTTCAGAATAACACGACTGTCTGTTACTTGTAGATCTAGTATTGAATATTTATTAACCCATTACTTCCCAAGCGTCAAAAACATTGGATTTTTTGGTGAAATCTTTAAATTAAAATGACAAAAAAAAAATAAAGTTCTTTTACGCTGAGTCAGCCTGTCCTATAAAGTTAGACAATGGAGATAAAAAATATATTTTGTTTTTATTTTTATATTATATATATTTGGTAGAAGTCTAAGAATCAGTTTTATGTACTTTGAAGTTAGTTACTGTTTTCTTTTACGGTATATAAAATCGGATATAATGCTTTTTTTTTTTTGAGACAACAAAAATGATCAATTTGAAAAAATCACATTAAAATTATGTAAACATTTTTCTCAGCGGAAATAAATTATTAGGTACATCAGAGAAATAGTATAAAATACGAATTTCATCAGAAACAATAAAACTCTCAATAGGTAAAAAAAATTTGAATATAGTGTTTTAAAAATAGGACAGTGGGAAGTAATGGGTTAATATGTATATGGGGTGATTCAGTTGAACGTTTAAAGCCGAAAATGCGGTATTAGATAATGTTAATGAACTTCTGTTGTTTTGAATTTATAAGACTAAAAATGTATAGGTATATAAAAGTATGTATATATAGGTATGTATTATGTTTACTGCATATTACCGCATACTCTGACAAAATTTAACTGGTTAAGCTAGCGGAGTAACATTTTGTGCAACAAAGGGTTTTATTATTTCTATTATTAATGTGTAATTTTTTCATCTCATACCTCGCTCTAACCTTTTATGCACTGAACCTCGCTGAAATTCCGTTTCAAGTTATTTGACATTTAAATTCGGACCTTTCTTTAAAACATTCATGATTTGACCAAAAACGGGAAAAGGTCAAAGTTAATCTGACGCATTCTTTTATAAATCCCAAAAACAGCTGATGATTAGACATATGTATATATATATGTAGATATATTGTACTATTTCTTTATATAATATATATTTTAAAAAACATATTGGAAGTAGGTAATTGCACATAGTAGACCATGAATGCTTGTCGGCCTCGGTAGTGCAAATGTTAGTTATGCGGGTATTAAAATCGTTTTCCGATTAAAATTATATCATACGTAATATTTATTCATAATTATTTCGATTTCGGGTTTGAGAATACGTTTATTAGTGAGAAAAAGTTCAAGATTAATTTTTTAGTTCGGTTAGTTAGTCCAGTTCCAACCTATGAAGTGACTCAGTAATATTTCGGAATTATTTGGGAAGTAACCGAACTGCTGGCATTGCAGAAATAAATGCTATCTATAGAAATTTATTTGTGACAATAGTTGTAGACCGATGTATAATGATTATTTATAAAGCTTTCTCTCATTGGTCAATTTTTTTGCACGATTTAACTTTGCCCGAAATAGAAGAAAAATCTTAATTCATCACCTAAAATCTCTTATAAAAGATTTTCACCTAAATTAGGCACAATTAGGAATTTTAAAGAATCGCCGAGCGAGTGACAAATCGGCTCTGTGTCACTTGCTGTCTACCCTTATCACGTTACAAGTGTCGCGAGGCTATTGTCGTGTCCCTTAACGCCGTGTCACGTTCAAGCTCTACTTTTAATTCGGGATTTTTACGATCATTGCTCATTTTTAGGTTTCAATCATTACATAACATATATCAAGAATATATTTATTTATTTAAAAGTTATTTGCAAAAATATAAAAGGCGAACTTAATGTCCTCGGGCATTGTCTACCAGTTAACCTTTAGGACCAGCGCTTGCCCCACCCTGGCTCTGACCTGTAAGGTACCTAATCAAACCCTAAAAACTTAATCGACTCAACACGACTCAACAGTCGTCAATCGACACATAAAAAATTAACCGGAGTAAATAGTTTCCTAGTTACATATTATTTTATAATACTGTCCCACCCTAAGCCCATGGCGGGCTACGCCCATGTACACACATACACATAATCATAATATAAAGATATAAAACAGATAGGAAGATAAAAATAAATAAATACACACGTATAAATATAAACACAATAATAAAAAAAAAACAAAAAATTTAAAAAATACATAAATAATATCTGGAACCAAACAAACCTACTGTGATATCATAAGATGTTACTGGAATGAGAAGTGTTATAATAATAAATACATATATACTCTGGATCCAAACTAGGATGAAGGCATGTTTTATAGTATAATACTCAGACCTGAAAAATACATACTTTTTCGACCAATAATCGAACTCAAATTTCAATATCTCCGTAACAAACCAAGCCGTCTCTAAAGAATAATGTAAGAAAGTAAAATACACATCTAAAAATATATATCTTTAAATACGTTTTGATTACAGCAAAATTTGATCCTACTAAAAATAGCCTCTGAAAAAGAAAATGGCATGACCAATTGGTAAAGTCACAGAAGTGCACGAATCCCTTAATGGTATAAGATAGAAAAAAATATTCCAAGCCCTTAGATAATATAATTATATATAGTGGTTTTTGTGCGATTGTACAATGAATGGTGGTTGGCAAAATGGATCAAAGATAATTAAATTTATTACTTACTAAAATATCTTTTTTATTGGGTATATTATTTGTTCAGTGACGTCTATGTAGGCAAATAGGAAATATATACTTATACCTATATCTCAAAACTACATATAGAAAACATTTTTAAATTTTAGGTATAATCTGTATATTGCTACAATTGAAAAAATAACTAATAGTGATCTTCGGTCTGCCTACACTTTATATTCAATCATTTTTGCATATGTAATAAAATATTATCAATAAAAATAATATTTATTATGTATTTTATGTTTAGTGCATTTTGCCATTGTACTCGGAGGAAATCAGAAAGGTTTTTACTTTGACTTGTTAGGGCGGTAACGACATGATGGCCGCTGACGTAAATGGTTAGGTAGAGAAAGAAATACGCCAATCCTTCTGTTATATTTTACGGTACACTAATGTTTGACTCATCATTGTGAAATGTAATTTATATTTTTAATATGCGATTATTTCTGTCTCTTCATATCGCGAGTAAATAAGCATTTTGCTAGGCGTAGAAACGTTATAAAAAATATGAATAATCTGTAAATAATGTTAACATTTTTTGGATAAGTTTCGAGCGATCAATTTTATGAGAAAGCTGGTCCGTGATATTTCAAGTATAATTAACTCAATAGGGGTAAACAAGAGTTTTGTCTATAAACAATTGTTATCTGAAAATGATATAATTATCGGATATTTTCTAAGTATAGTTGATTATAAATGTTAACTGAGAATGTTTTTTTACTAATATTTAGGTAATCGCGAACATATTCTAAATAAAAATCTCGCCACGACCATGTTAGTTAGCGAGTGTTGGATTTGGTTTTATTGAAGCTTTTGAGTTGTTCTTTTTTTAATGATTTATTTTTGTTCCAGTGGCGTGCTCAACGGTAACCGTAACCAAATGTCAAGCTGCTTTGCGTACTCTGCAAGCGTTTCCATTCTTTAAGCCGACATGTCTCTGTCGTGAACCGACCGTTGATCCCGAGTGTAACTCCTTCCGCGACTTCTTGTTTGATCATCCCTGCGTCTTTGTTTTGAAGAAAGGTATCTACGTGTAGAATATGTTTAACTAAATAAATAGTAGTTTTTTTATATACCTATGTAAAATTTAAATTTAGAAATTAAATGCAAATACAACGAACATTAATAAGATTGGGATTGTGTTTATTAGTAGAAAAAATTGTTCCAGAACGTGACCCATATCCAGTGGAGACTCTCCCGACCTGCACCTACGCCCTTAGTGTCTGCAGCAACGAGAAAGCCTGCTCATCTCTCGTCGAACGTTTCAAGATCGCTTGCAAGGCACGCGAGGGGGAATGTCGTATGGATGACAGGTACTTATTACTCCATTGAAATTGTCACACATTAGCCGCGCAATTTCAAACCTATGAGTGAGTTATAGACCCGTATATATGTGTTTTGTTGCCCCAGGTCTGCGTGTCGTACAGCATGGGTCGGTCTTCGCATGTCGCCGCTTTTTGGATGCATCTGCCCCAATACTCATATGAAGAAACGTTGTGATCGTATATTTTCAATGATTAACCATAATCCGTGTGTCGGTGAGTAAGCATTTTAGTATCTACGCTCTCACGCTCTTATTGACGAAGATTTTGGGTTATATTTGCCTCATTAATTAGATACTATCTTATTACCTTATAATCTTGGAACTTATTGTCGTAGTCATTTTCGGCTTTAACGAACAACAGATCGCCTTAAAGTTTTGATGCGTAACAAGCCCTAAACATTACATTAATTATATAAATAACAAAAACTTGAAAAAATATTGTGTTTGCTCATAATCCAAGTAAAAAACCAACAAAAGTCAGGATCAATTTATAGAATTAAAGGACTTAGGTGAGATTGAAAGTTGACGCGTCCCGGTTCCCGGATAATCCTGGTATTACGCGGGATTAGTCTGATTCCTTCTGTGTACGGGAGTGAGGGAGTTTCTTCGGAGGGGCTCGGATGTCAGATATTATACCTGTATATAAATGTTCATATTATATTTGTAATTAATATATTCCATATTTAAGAGAGGTAGGCAGACCGATGATGGTTATTACTGCCGTCTATCGTTCTAAACCAATTGTCGGTGAAACAGTTAATAAGCGAAGCGAGCCATGTTATTTAGGAATAATAATGAATGTATGAAATAAATATAAATATAAGAAGGCATTATACATATATATATACACACATAATAGAAAAATATGAGTTTATTTTCTTGCATTTCACGGTATATCATATTCTCCTAGATATAAAATAACGATATTCAATTTCTAGCGTACATTTTCAAAAGCAGGATTTGTAAATAGAATACTTTCGCAATATATCTCGCTATAAGGATAGCCGGATGACATTAAATGCTAGGTTTGAGGTTACTTCCGATGTTAGAGACACATTTGTTACTCATCAATTTTTCTTTACACAGTCTCAGTGTCAGGTAATGCGACTAATTAATCGAGTCAGATTTGTATATTTAATTCGAATTACATTATTTTAATGTGACGTTTCTAAAGATTTACAACCTTAGTGGCTGTGGCGAGAATAGTAAATGAATCTATAGTAAACCAAACAAGTTTAGATTTTTAAAATAAAATTTGCGAATAATCTAAATAAGGGTTTATTACCCGGTAAGCTTTTCAATAGTCCAATATAAAATTCCAATAAGAAAGTCGAGTACGTCGGAAAGAGACTCGATAACTCTATGTAGAAACTTAACGCCTCACTTCAGATAAGGGATTAACAAGCATCAAATCAAAATAACATTTAAAATATACTACATACATAGTTGTATTTTTATAAATGTTACCCATATCTCTTTTCCGGAAATAGTCGACTTAAGGCACAATGGAATAAATATAAAAAATACTTTATTAGTCCAATCTGCTATCTACATAAATTGATGTAGTCGTGTTTTGTATTCAACTGTCTGCAAGAACGGTACATAAATACTTGTTCCATCAACCTAAAGGGCACCAACTCTAAGCTGACATAAAGAAGCCGACTCTTGCCGATAGCAATTGTTTCCGCCTTGTAGATGTATAAATATATATCTCTCTATTAAGATCAATAAAAACTTTTTACCTTTTGTAATGAAGATTGAGTAAAACGCGAAGTTACAAAAGTTATATCTCTGCATAATTAACAAATGTTTTAGCTAATTAGGAGGTAACCGATTTTACTAAAGCTAAGACTACATGGTCATATAACTAAGGCAGGGAGTTCGCTTGACTTTCTAATATGTAGTTTAACATGTATCAATGTCTCAGTTTATGACTTTATGTGGCTTACGACCGTGTTTATTCTGATTACATAACTTCCTCTTAACTGCCCAGAATCGAAGCAGAGACCTGAGTAATAGCTTGCTATGCTAAGCACTATGTTACAGAGGCTGTATAATAAAATGCTGTTTATAAAAGACATTAAGAAAGTAAATAAATAAAAGGTCTCTTAATAATGTAGGTGAAAAATTTCTAGAAAAATCTACAATCTATTGTGACAAAATCTCGAATAAAACGAGCGTATTTGAACAAATTCTGAATGGCTGTCGTAATTTTTGTTTATACATCGACTTTCTGTTCACTGACGATGCGATTTACAATGTATTTGTTTATCTGACAGTTGTCATTTTCATATAATAATACAACTAGGTATATATAATACAAAATGTACCTACAAATTTTTTGATATTTGTCTTTGATATAGTGATAGTAGATATATTAAACTCAATCATATTAACAAACATAATTTAAGATAGATAATTATAATAATAATTTCCAATATACCATAATAATTGTTGAGGAAAAATCCTTCATTATACGTTCTATACATATGTATGTACCTATAGGTTATTGTATAAAAAATAAATCATTGTCCTTTGTACCCAAAATCAATTACAATAAGAAACGAAATGCTCGACTCCTTTTAATCTTGTTAACAAAAGAGAAGAACATCTCCAAAGTATATTAATTCATTTAATATATATCTGGTCAATGGAATATAATTCTAATATATAAAAACATATATTATTTAGTTGTTTAATATTGGAAATTTAAGAAAATCCCCTTTTGAAACTCAGCTTCTTCAGTTATAAGGCGTCAAATCTAGGCGATAAATAAAGACTATTAATATAGAATCGGTTTGTAACAATGTCAGAAAAAGTCACTTTTTATATTTAATTCTGGAGAATTTTTTTGACATGAGGGTTTACGTGTGAATTAAAATTTTATAATTTCTTATTGGGCTGCTGCCCTAATACTCGATATTGGCAGAATTGTCTTTAATGGATATCTGAGGTCATTAATAAAAGAAGAAGTAGATATTAAATTCTTTTAAATTAAGAAAATAATTTACGCACGCCAAGAGTGACATCTGTAGGTATTAAAGTACATTAATGTTTTTATTAGGAATTGCTATTTATTCGACTTTAAATCGATACGCTAGATGAATTGATACGTACCGTTCCATAAAAGAAAAGCTATAAGCATACTAATGATAGTTGCAACCCTTGTATGCTATCTCGGAATAGTACCACTTTCAAATGTACCGCTCGTTAATTGGCATAATCACGTTTCAGTATTAGCTTCGAAGTGGTTTGGTATAACGAAAAGAGTATAGCTGTCAACTTTTTTTAAAAACATACCTTTTATTATTATTAATGAATAACACTGACAGTTGTCTCCGTTCAAGTTTAACATCAGCCGAAAATCATAACCTAAACTACTATACTAGTATTTACAAACATTTGTGGTAACAAAAAATAAAACTATATATAGGTATATCAAATTAGTTATATTTGAAAATTATTATACCTACTAACACTCTACTATACTCTGCTACTGACACTGTTTCTCCTATGACAATTGGTTATCTGAAAGAAATTACTTTAAGTGATAAATCGCCAATTCCTATAAATTTGTCTCTTATCATTTTTATTATTAAGTCATCTTTGTTCTGTGTTAACATAGTCTGTGACGTAAGTATTTTACTCTCTGTTACGTGTCAATGTCAAAACGCCCCAGCATATAGTTGGTCTTATGAAATGTATTTATTTTCGTATTTTTCATTTACGTACACCACAGATTCTTTGATATAATTTTTCTTCCTTTATGTTCTCGATTTTCGCTAAGTGTACTCATATTTTGCACTCAACGTGTTTCTATTATTTTCTAAAAATAATATTTAATCTTTCATTTTCAAGGTTGAATTATTTTAGATAAAAGACCGTATCATTAATATTGTGTCTACATTTATTTATTTAAAATGAAATGAATTTGTACTATTTTCTTATGTTATATATGAAATTTGTTATAAAATTGGGCTCAGTACATTGTACGTGTACATTTTATTTTTAATTATTAAAGTAAAATAACTGTATGCTTTTCAATGACTAGGCAATGCCTGTCATGTAAGACCCATCACTTAACATACCTATAGCTATATATACATACTTATTTATTTAACATTAATTATCATGACAACAAAAAGTAATATCCTAAAATCCGTATAATTGATTATTACTTCCAGGAAGTTAATATTTATATTTATATTACGATAAAACAATTGCTCTAGATATTTAACATAGATTAATAAAGTAATCGATCTAAGGCTAAAGCTACATTAAGTAGCGATGCGATCTGCGACTTATAAGCGATTCAAACAAACGTACTAGTAATGAAAAACCATGACGAAAACGTATTAATTTTTTTTTTCAATATAATAAAATAATCAATTTATTAATTGCATAAATATATTATACATATAAATATATATTTTGACGAGTAAAAACGCTCTATTGGAGCCCAATTACTAAAGTAAATAAACAAATCAAATAAATTAAAAGTATCGTTGTAAAGCATTGTGTAATGTAATCGCTTCTATTAATTACTCTTGAACATTGTAGTTTATGGAATTCGCTCTCCAAAAAGCGCTTTAATGTAACCACAACTTTATAATTGAATTCATGTATCTAAATAATAAGTTGTTTACATAAACATAAATGTATGTATGAAGGACAAACTTCATTTACCTTTACAGAATACGTATCATAAAAGTTTATCAAAATCATGACCGGCCTATTCCTTATTTTTCTTTGAAACAAAACAAACAAAAAGTTATTGTATTTCTCTTCGACTTTCCAATATCTTTGAGACGTATCTTTGTAGTTTTTTCTTAGAAATAACATTTAATATTGTGTAATAAACCCAAAATCTTCGTCACAAATGGATATAAATAAATAGTGTTATAGCTTTAAGTGTTAACAATAAGTGCAATGTTTAGGTACACGCGATGTTCTTACTAAACACAAACATATATTATAAAGACTTACATTATACATAACCACATAATATAAACGATATAATAATACACGACACAAAACGCTTCACAAGGAGTACTAGACTCACTGTATAGCCGTCAAAGTGTTATTAGTTATTTTTTGTATTTATTTTGTTCATTAATTTCATTTTCTTTAACGTGCCTTTACTTTCTTCACACTTTTTTAGATGCTAGGCCTTAGGATCGACTTAGATCACGACTTTAACACAGGCTGTTAATTTATGTTTCACTCGACACGGCTTTTTATTAGTGTACTCCTGACCTACACAAACAAATGCCCGCAGTTACCTGACTCTTAGCTTTCTTACTCACCTTCCACTATCGGAATGGTCTCTCAACCGACGATAGCGTAGGCTATGTGGCGGCGAACCACTACCCGCGCTTTCATTACGAACGGCATCGAGACACTCATGCGGCTGCGAGAGCGGCTTGAGTATTCTCTTTGAGAGGGATATGGGTGGTGGTGAGCTGGCTGACTGGATGTGTCATATGGCGGGTAGCGGCGATGTGGGGAGAGTGTCCGCCGGCCGTGCGAGCACTGTTCGAGTCCTCGCGGCGGCGGCCGCCTCCGGTTCGCGCGCTCAACCTGACCCGCTACGCTTCCCCCGACGGTACCATCCTGCTGCTCACGGAGAACGGCACGCGCCTATTGACAAGGGAAGGCGCGGCCAAGCTGCTAGGAGACGCTCTACGCTTCCCGCGAGATTACAATCACGGTGAGCCGCCGCCGCCGTCTGACTCTTCTATTTCTCTGTGTCTTCTATTAATGTCGAGCGCGGCAGTCTACCTCGTCGCCTCGGAACGCACTGCACGCTTATGTGACAAGGTAATAGCGACGAAGCTGGTGTCAAAAAATTATCATAAATAAAATTACAACAATTGTCATTTCACGTCTCAAAATGTCATTTTCTTTGTGAATTTCTTGATGTCAGTTTCAACCCGCTTTACCTCAAATGCTGAAAAAATATACATTATATTGAATCATTATAATTCTCACAGAATTACGATTCATCAGGTTGTATCCACGCCAATTTATTACGCGGAATCCATTGAAACGGGAAAACGATTAATGCTTCTCGGTAACAGTATAAAGTTTTAAAAGTTTCTATTTCATCTGAAGCGAAGTTTATCTTTGCAACAACTTCATCTTGCAAACAACTAAGTATCATATAAAAGTGATGGTTAGCTGTTTGAACAATTAATGAATGATTGCGTAACAGTTGGGTGGCGCCTCTTTTGATACTCTTTCTCCTTATTTCTTGCATGTTTGTATTTATTATGAGACCATTCTTTTCCATGGCACTTTAGAAAATTGAGACTTACTTAACATAATAAATAGATCGAATCAACTATAAAAAGTATAATAACTCAAATTCTGAAGTAGTCACCTATTATTTCTCTTGTTGTGCATGTGTGCATGTTTTCTTATTGCATCCCTCTTTCTTTCTACGATCTCTATGGTTACTGCGCGGCATAGCCTTGGCTTGTGACGAAATAGCTCGTGCGGGACTGCCAGTTAAAATAATAAGCTTCACTGCTGTTTTCAATACAATCCGGATTTTAATTTCAAAAATTTTAGATGTCTAAATTTTTTGTTGCCAGATCGATGTCGTGGTTTCATTACGTTGTTAATATTGTAATAAGTGTTGAACCGTCAATGTATTGAATTTTTGATTCGTTTTTCGTCGTAAAAGTTTTAATAGATTTTTTCATTAATTGTTCGCAATTGTCGTCGGTCGACTCGCGCGTTCGCCTCTGATGATATTTATTCGGAGTCCCGTCGCGCTAGAGCTCGATCGGCGAGCATGCCACAGCTAAGAACTTGGGTGGATGCCATTCCAGTAACGCTGACGAGCGGAAGACACGGATTGAAGAACGGCACTCTCAGCTCATGGGTCGGTGGAATATCTATTATGCACGATGGAAATTTAATAGTGCCAGATAAAATAGTGAACCATATACATCGATATGCGAGCCCCCACTTCAATCCTCACGGAGATCATTTACATCATTGGAACCACGAGCCGGGGGGGTCGGAGGGCACGAAGACGATCTACGGCCCCGGATACATTGACGATCACAGTACGTATGAATTGATTCCTTTTGGACGTTAACCATTCTCTTGTTGAGGAGATGCATGAAGATAATGTTTCACGTCCAACACAAATTAGATACAGATGAGAATTAGTGAAAGACACAACTATACAACAACCTGTACTAACCATAGATATCGTAAGTTACATTCACTTTATTCAGCTTACAAACTGTACAGTTATAGCAGATTCATTTCCCTTGACCATCAATTTACAAATGGTTGTTCATTCATTTTTTTCTTAGCACCCTTTGCGTGATTCCCAAATCTCTACCCCCTTCTTCATGATAGATTTTAATTTTAGTCCTCAAGCACTTTCTATAAATGTATATTTAGTCAACTCCCATTTACTATAGACAGTTATTATAGGTGATGAAATATAAGCGGGAAGTGCTTCTTTAATTTTTGTTTAGGTAAAAAAATGTATAAGAAAGTAAAGCTTAGAACAGATTACCTTAGTAACCGCTTTAGATGAGCCCTTAAGACTCGCAGCTTCCTCTTTTGTTGAAAAACCACCAGTAAATTGTAGAATATTTAGTTTTAATTAAACGGATGAATAAGCAGAAAGCGCTTGAGAACGGAAATCTCCGCGAAGCTTGGCAATAATGTTTATCAAGGACACGGTTCATTTCAATCATATTCACGATTTTTAATGAGTGATTTTTATTTCTTCATGATTTAATGAAATTAGATTTTATAGGGAGTATTCGAGAAATTTAAAAAAAATTATACCTTTCATATAAATCTAATTTCATTACAAAATTTGTTCATACAAAACGCGTTTCATGTGAATTTCCAAAAAGAATAAAAGGCGTTTGTCACAGCATGAAAATAAAGTTTGATCGCTTGATTACTTATATATTAATTATAAATTATCGTTATATATTTATAAAATATTTAAATCGCTCACTTTAATTTGGTTTTGATTACACTGTTTATTTAATAAATATATCTTTGATATATTTATTTCACATATTAATGATAGCATATAATAAACATCACACCACCTGTAATATTTTTTCATTGTCATGGCATGATAATAATATAATTCATTTAATTAACACGTATTTACGCTCCCCAAATATTCCTGTCACTTTTAATTAATTTTATGTATATTCTTTTGTTTTATTTTATTATGTATATTATATCTGTTTTTTGAGAAAAGTGTTTGTCGTGTTATTAATTAAATAGTGTTAAAAAAAGATTAACTTTTTCATTTAAAATAAATAATAGTTTTAACAGGGAAAAACATTTCCTTTTCGATTGAAACACGCGAAAATGTTGAAGCTAAAATTCATGATAGATAGTAGATAGTTCTAAAATCATTTTTAAATTTACAGCATAAATTATTACTTAAAATGTATTTTATATTAAGAACTATAATGTCTATAAATTGATATTTTAATTCACAAGCGATGTGTACGTTCCGTTAGCAAAACAGCGTTTAATCATAATATGTCTTTTAGATTGTGAACTAAAACATTCTTCTAAAGGCACGTCCTTGAATCGACAAAAGGAATCTATTTGGAGTGACGACGTCTGCCACCTATACGTGCCCAATTACGAGTATCCCCACTACCTATGCTACTAATTTATAAAGAAATATAAAAACGAACCACACTAAATATTTAAACTTAGAATAAAATAATTTCTCAAAATAGCAACTTTATTATTGTAATCAATTCGTAAACAAAATTGTGCGTCTTTTTTTTTATTCACAAAAATACATGTTGTATTCGTGATTAATGTTTATAAACACGCAACAATTCAAATTACTACTAATCATTCACAAAAATCGGGGCTATAGCTTAAAATAAAAGCACTAGTCACTCTTTAATGCGAAAAGTCAGCCTAAAATGTTAGACTTATGTTTATTACCGAAATCTAAGTAAGATTACAAATTATGCTTTGATATAATCTTTGGTAAAAGATACAATTAAAAATTTAGTTAGAATATAAATCCTTTGAATTCTCCACACACACTCACACTTTAAAAGCGAAGCCCTGTACGTACACTCACTAATATAAAATCCAAACAAATTTTTAACAGAAAAAATAGGCAAGGAAAACGGTAAAGGTGGATTCGACGATACTGGCGTCAAGATCACTCTTCAGAGCACATGCCACATAGCCCTGGACGCGTGCATCAAAGACAGCGAATGTGTGACGTCACTGACTCCGGTCCTTCAGAAATGTCATGCGTCGGATTGCGATAGAGAAGGCTGCATGGCTGCTTTGAGGGGCTTCTATAGACGACCTGGTGTTCCGTGGAATACTGAAATTGCGTTTTGTCTTTGCAAGTAAGTTTTTTACCACCATATTTATATTATTTATTAACAAAAAATGAGTCTTCGTCATCTTTACGAGATAAATATTTGCTTGTAGTACCACATAATATTTATTAAAATAATATAAATAAAATGTTTTTAAATTTAACAAAATAAATATTTGTTTCTGACATGTTTATGTAACGTTGTCATAGCACACGACTTCGCTTTAGTTGAGGATCCCAAAAATTTCTAAATGTAAAAAAGTATTAAATATATGTTTAGTAATTTTTGAGGTCATCAACTAAAGCGTTATCTAGCGCACTTTGGGATCAAGGCATTACATTTCATGGGAATTTATTATTATTAACGAAGAGAGGGACCGTAAAGGATACAGGTGTAATGTTTAAACTGAAGTGGTTTGTGATACAGAGCATCGGATTATATTAGTAATATTCTTTATACTTCACAGAAAAACTGACAACAAGGAGGACTCCTGCATGAATGCCCAAGAGCGTCTCCATCCTTCGTGCGCTCAACGCCCACCGCCTGGATCTCCTCTGCCTGCATGCAACACTCTCGCACGAGCCTGTCGCGATGAATCTGAATGCAGGTAATTTCTTTTAAAAAAAGAAAACTTTTTCAGGTTATTGTTTCGATGTTATAATTTAATTACTCAAAAAGAATTACACAATTGAGATAAAAATTATAAATAAACATAACGTACATAGACTAAATATATTGTATTATATGTACCTACTAGAATATTTACAACACCATCACGAGGCATTCAGACCCATTATATTACTCTTCAATTCATATTTAAATTTGTAAATATTTTTTATTATTAGTAGTAATAATCGGCAATTTATATGAGTCTCGAATTTGGAGATCTATCTACTTTTGTATGTGACTGCGAATTATGCGTGCATGTAGGTATAAAAGTTGATAAAAAATAAAATACTAAACATGCGTATTTTATTAGGATGTAAGCTTTCTCCTAGCTGATAGGTAAAGAGTTATTTAAATGTAAAAACAGTGTGAAAATTTTCAAACAGAGAGCCGATAGTACTTTAGAACATTTTAAAATGTAAATTATTACCTCTAAAAGAAATTACTAAAAAGTACATAAAATATTTTCATGAAAAATGATGGAACGAATCCTATTCCCTTGGGTGTAAAAGTTGAAAGAATACATAAAATAGTGTATTGCATTCAGACAAATGCACCTATTCTATTTCACGACAAAACATATATTTAATGCACTTTGGAAACCGTGACAACGTATGACATTTAAAATGCATTCTATATTGTTAGAAAAAAGTGTTTTTATAAAATATTAGCAACGAACAGGATTCGAAATCTAAACGTTTTACTATTTCTTCTTATTAGAATCATAAAGAAAAATTATTATTATTATTAAAACTACAGTAATACCCCGCTTTACGCGACCCCGTTATGCGCGGTTTCACTATAACGGCAAATTCAAATTTTGCGCTCAATTGCCCCGCATTACGCGAAAGAGTGCGTATAAACATAATGTAGTCATCAACTTCTCAATGGTCGCGGGAATTTCAGTTTTTTCCGGAACGTATGCCTCGCGTAAAGCGGGGCATTACTGTATTTTAATACGCATCATGTTGTTTACTTTATGAAGCGGATTAAAATAATCTTCTTCTTCTTTTATTAATGGGCTCAGATATCTATTAAAGACAAATCTGCCAACAGCACAATAATAAATTATAATATTTTAATTCACCCTTAAACCCTCATGTCAAAAAAAATGTGAAACTATTATATTTAAAATAATCAAAATCATGTTCCCGTATATACTCTCTTAGAGATATGCCTTCCGTGCCACTTCTATCGACTTAGTCGTTTGCAAGTTCGTAAGTGTCGAACTCTTGAAGTCTGGAATCCACTTGTAGTAACAATGTATATATATTTATTGTTTGTTTCATTAATTAAATAAAGCCAAATTAATTTTCCTTTGAAACGTTAAACTACCACGTTTATATGTAATAAACATTTATCTAATTAACAAAATATGAAATGTCGATAATTACAATATTAATTAATTAATTTTATAACATTACGGCTCTTTGTATGGGATAACGAATTTACCTATTACAGCAACTCGTTTAAGTCCGTAACCAAGTTCATGTATAAAGAAAATCGGCTATGGGTGTTTCTTTTACCTTATTTCTCATTTTCAATCTGTAAATTGTAATAAGAAGAAAATATATTATATATAAAAGACGTATCTTAGATTTTTTATGTTTTTTAAAAAAAATAACCACTAAAGCCTTATATAAAAAATCCATACAAATAATAATAAAGTTAAATGAATACAAAATAATACAAATAAGTATTGATAAATAGTTAAGCCAGATGATAGAGTGACATGTTTCAATCCCATGAATATAAAATGATTTAATAAGAGCCAGTATTTTATTCAAAAAATAAATAAATATCAGATGCAAGCACATTCAAAAGAGTAATCGATAGACCGGAGCGAGCGAATCGACTTCAAATTAAATTTCAACTGCAATTGACTGAAATTCAAAATGGCGGAACCGCGAGTGTTGCCTGTAAATAAAACGCTCAATTCCCAGTAAAATAATAAAATTGGAGTCTGGAATTACTCAATAAAACGTGTATAAATTGGAATTTGTTGTTTAAAATTGTTTTTTTAACGTTGCGATGATCTATAAAGTTTTATTATGATTTTGTGATGGTAATAAAAATTATGATTAAGGATTTTGCTTTTTTATTACAAATATCGTAAAATAAAAGGAAAATTAACCTCAATATTTAATAAAAACACAAAGTTTTATACCGAATTCGTCATATTTGTATAACTTTATAAAAACACACGGAAAAGTAATATGGAATAAGACTAAACTAATAAGATTCTAAAGCGAGATTATACTTATTAATCTAGTCTAGATTTTGTTTATTGTATTACATTTATATCTTAATTATAAATATTCCTAAATTGCATTGCCCGATATCTAACACTGTTTCTCCTATGACAATTGGTTATATGAAAGAAATTACTTTTAGTGATAAGGTCGCCAATTGCTCTAAATTTGTTTCTTATTTGTTAAATTGTATTAGTATTATTATTTTTTAAAGCAATAAAGGGTTTATTATTATTATTATTATTTTGGGATTAGCTTGAAAGTGGCTAGAATGTGATGGAACAACTTTTATAACACACTCGCCTCATCTTATCGACCCGGCATAGTTGAACCTACTAAATTTAAAAAATACATTATATCGATATTTATATCTATCTAAATATATATATAACTCAAAGGTGACTGACTTAGTGATCTATCAACGCACAGCCCAAACCACTGGACGGATCGGGCTGAAATTTGGCATGCAGGTAGATGTTATGACGTAGGCATCCGCTAAGAAAGGATTTTGATCAATTCCACCCCTAAGAGGATAAAATAGGGGATGAAAGTTTGTATAAATCTTATTAGATTTATTTCATTCATTATTACGCAGACGTAGTTGCGGGCAACAGCTAGTCTACTATAATTTAGAAGCTTTTTACAATATTTTATAGAAAATAATATTCTATTTATATTATTTGGCAAATCGTGAATATACATACAAAAGCATAGACTTGACAAAGTATTAAATATTTGACTAAGTCCATTTTGGCGCACAGAGCACTTCCAATGAAATCAAATCAACCTAATGGATCGCGGGTTTCCGATGATTTCACTTGTATCTATCGTATAATCTCAATAATACGAATACATACATGTATTTATATATTTAAACATAGGTATATCTAACTTAGATAAAGCATACTCCTTCCATACATGTCGGTCTACTGTAAAGAATTATATATACGAGTACCTACCTATACATGCATGTTGCTAAGTAAAGACGAAATGCTCGCCGGACCACTAAGATTAAAGCATCTAATTTAATTAATTAAAATAAACTCGATTCTAATCCACAGCGTTTAAATTAATTAAAGCATGAATACGAGTAACCTCAAATACATTGCAATTGCGACTATTATATAGTTTTTAAGATACGTAATATCAGATCAAAAAGAAAGCGAAATTTCTAAAATTCATGGCTTCGTCCAACCCTCTGTGTACTCAGACCATTGCACAGCATCAACGTTCCACTTAAAAGACTTCTAAAACCAGAAATTTTCACTCTAAACCTTCATATACATTGACTGGCTATAATAACTTGTGACGATATTCTACAGGCCAAAAATACTTATTTAAGAAGATTTGGGGTTTTGACGTTTATTCTGTCCATGTCATCTTTCTTGTTTTTTCTGTTCTATTTACGGCCGCAATGCATTGTGATAGTTATATTTTTAATCCATAATATTATTACACTTAAGTTTCTCTAAAAACTAAATACGGACCTTCATGACTTGTTAATTTTATATAGTTATTACTATATTAAAAATACAATTTTTTTAAAGATAATTTGTTCTAGGTATATACGTTATGTTTGTGGTATTCTTACCATACCCATATCCTTGTTTGAAGTTAAGACATTGTAAACAAAATTCATTACTTAAACTCGGAAAAAGGATCGCTTTTTAAATTGTCATTAGAGCCGATCTGTTTAAATATCTGTTTCGAGCACTACGAAAAAGACAAGTGCAAAATAGACTCGAACGCCTTAGGCTTTAAGTGGAATAAATCAATATACAAATATTCGCTCACATTTGTTTTTAAGTTTCCCTAATCAAAAGAGACGCGAAGTATGTTGCAGCAACACTGAATATTTTTTGAAAAAACGTGTAAAATCGACCACTATCAAAGATAGCCCAGACTTCGATATGCGATTTATAAAAAAGGACGCGTGAGAGAAGTATTGAGCGCGTTATTGGTTAATCAATCGTAGCTCTCTTTCTGACCTGTGGGTCAACCGATCGTTATTTATAACCCGTTTAAATGTAATATGATAGACAATGTTATTACTCTCGCATATATTAGCGGGCTAGAACCATTTGGTCGGTCACTGGTGTTTGATTTTATTTACCTACTTTAACTTATTTACTGCGTCTACTATATGTAGCTTAATTTAAATAACAAGCGTTTTAATTACTATCCCAACCCGTTCTAAAGTTCAGCTAACCTACTTCGTAGAGTACCAAACTTAAAGATACAAATGCAATGAGAATTCCGGAAAGTGTAACTATGCCTTTAGGAGACCTCTCAAACCGGAAAATGCCACTATAAATAGTCTTGCTTTTGTCGTCCGAGCAAACACTCATGTCCCAGTTCTGCACTAGATTTTACCCATAAATTTTTCCTAGTGACGCGACACAGCTCGTAATTTTACGCGATTTACCGGATCATTATAAAAATATTATTACTCTATTGAATTGTTTTTATTGTGTAGTACATATTTATTAATGTTTATAATAATGATTCCATCAGGCACTCACAGGTGGCGCTATCTATAAACGTAACACACAACCCACACATTTTTAGAAAACTTATTATTATCACATAAAGCTTGATTATCACTTACTAACTCACTAATTAAAATTAAAACGCATATCATGCAGGGGTTGCTCCCGAAAGAACAGAGGAAAAATTTGACGTTTAATTAAATAAATAAATCGAAAGTGAATCTGTGGGCTTATCACGAATTTTAGTCTTAAAAACAGTGACAATAACGAAAAAAATTGTATTGTTTAAAATTATCTAAATCTTGTTCGAAATTAACCAAAATTATCACTTTAATAACGAAGAAAATTGTATTGTTTTAAATTATCTAAATCTTGTTCGAAATTAACCAAAATTATCACTTTAATAACATCGGCTTAATTATCAAACCGCATAATTTGATCCAATTATTCGGGAATAAGGAATATGTTTCTATTCAATTAACAATAATAGATTCACACAAACTACCTATTGACTTTATAATAGTTTTGGACCGAAAACGAGTAGAGAAATAATTACATTACGTTTGTTGCAATTTTCTACACTTGATAGCATTCAAATGGAAAAATCTAATATAATCTAGTGTTTAGTCGATAAATATCGATACTAAATTCTAATTTAGATGTTTTAGTTATATGATTTATAGCACTGATTATGTAATTATTATTTGACTTTACCCTCTTTTCTATTCTTTTTACCATGAGTTCTTTGGTTTTTTTCGAAACGTTTCGCTTCACTAGCAGAAATTTTTTGATATGTTTGAGCTATTCTTCAATTGTCTTTAAGGATTTTAGTTCATTCATAATTTTATACGAAAACAAACCACCTTCGATTTATTACTTTACGTTGTCTATTCTGTAGCAATAACATTGATTGATTGTTTGCTCTTTATTACGACGTGGAACTGTACTAAGTAACTATATTAGGAAAGTATGTAGACGTTTCTTAGTGGTAAAAGTTACCTTTACATTTCATCTTAACATACAATTTAAATAGTGTACTAATGTTTTTCCATAAATCATTAATTACCGAATTACAGTGCTCGTCTTGAAAACTACGAGCAATGGTGCGCGGTAGACACAGTCACTCAAGGATGTGCTGGTTCAACCGCCGCTTGTAGGGCTGCTGTGGTGGCCGTGCTTGGTACAATGTTGAGGGCTGCGTGCGTCTGTCGTGGGAATGAAGTGTCTCAGCTTTATGAGTGTTTGGGCTGGCAGAGACTGCTTTGGTTGAATCCTTGCGTTGGTAAGTTTTCTTATGCATCTACAATATTTATTAAAACAAATGTAATGTAATATATCCAGTTGGTTTTTACACTCAACTCCCTACCTTAAATATAAAGACATAGACATAAGTATACCAGAATTATTAATTTACATTATGCAATTTTAACATTATTATCTATTTATTATTACTTTGTATGCCTTCTTGGTGCAATTATGAATTTGTATTTAAATCTAATTACAGTGGAATCTCAAAGCGACTATCACATGAAAACTTACGGCTCGATAATAACAAGCACTCCTCCCGATAACGGCATCCGTTACGTCACTATTGCACCTGAACCATCGATAAACCATCGACCATCGACCCATCACTACCACCACCATCACAACCCACCTAAAGAGCGAGTTGAAATGATTAGTCCAATGTCCGAGCAAACCGTGGGACCGAGCGAAATAGGACAAATTTCTGAGCCAATAACAATTGAAATAACAACTGAATTAACTACAATACCGACTACTACATCAACTCAATTGATTACTACTTCGACTAAATTGACTACTACTTCAACTACGACGTCGACTACAACAACTACGAGCACGACTACGACGACTACGCCACGACCTACAACAACGTTGGAACCAGCGAAGTATTGTATTGTTAAGAAACCAGAGAGTGATGACGAAGCTCAGTATATTAAAATGGGTGAAACAAAAAGGGTGAGTGACACACAGTTGTCATATTACAACTTTTCTATTTTTACATTCTCAGAACATACAAATAATACTATATATACGTGCTTAACCCTTACGTCGGGCGACCCTCAAAAACTCCTTAAATCGGGCGCGGTGTGTTTGACGGGCTCATTGAGAAAATTAATGATTAATTTTTTTCTAATTAAATCTAATATGAAAATAAAATCAATCTTTTTTATTGGAATGTTTAGAAATAAATTTTATACAAAATATTTTTTTCACCTTTAAATCAGACTAAAAACTAAAAGACTTCATAAAAGAGTTCATAGAATCTATAATTGCTGTGCCTGTGAGATCGACCGCGCCCGACGGAAGGTTAATGCCCTAATTAAAAGAGTGACAGACAAGCTAATAACGGTCATTAATACAATCTGCAATCCTGGGATAGTGTCACAACTTCTTAAGCTTGATATATGAATACATAAAGCGATGCCTTCTAGAAGGATCTAGGTATAACGAGAGGTATTATTCATACACCAAACCAATCTTTCAGTTGTATCGTTCAGCGGAACTGGCTGAGTGTACTGATCTATGCGTATGCGAGCTCACACTTCAAGTGTCGTGCAAAGTGGCGTGTGTACCTCGCGCTCCATGCTCGTCGAGATTGGCCCATTACTCTCACGCTGCACCAGCCTACCAAGCCTATAGAGGGCGTTGTTATTGCTATTCTGGATCTTTTATCTGTATGAGACCTAATCCAGGTAATTAGGATTTACTCATTATAGAACGTGGATAAGGATTTTATTTTCATTGGTTGATACAAACTTTTCAGGAGAATATAAACTACCAGAAGGTGTCTATTTGTTACTCGGATTTAGTTCTGTTGATGAGTCACTTCTTCGTCCTCACACTGGACTTGGAGCTGAAGATGCAGTCCGCCTTCTGCAGCAATATCTACACGCAGTTCACCATGATGCTGTAAATATGTTTAAAAAATTAAGATAATTATATAGTTATATTATGAGATTGTTGTACCTTCACATGAAATAATTTTATGTTTCAGACAAACTGCACATTGACCCTGTTCAATATGAGCAATGAGAACGTCATTATATCAGCAAGCCTACCACAAAAAGAACAAGAAGAATTGAAGGAATCCGGTGAAGATTTACTTGATAGAGAAAAGGTAATTAATTACTACTAGTTAAACTTTGGAACAATTAGAATTGGTTAGAAGATTGAAGTGAATAAAAATATTCCATACATGTTGAAACCGTCAATCAATTTATTTCTTTACTTTCAGGAGGAATGCATTGACGTATTAAAGGTTGTCAAAAATCGAATCAATTCTCAACACGAGGATATTTCTTCGCATCTCCTGCTATCAATTTTCAAAATAGCCGAAGTCGACGTGGTATACCCAACACCACCAAGTTCGGCTATTTCAGACCATCGACCCACAAAATTTGTTATTTATTTTGTAACTATTTTTGTAACCCTATATAATTTGAAACAATCGTCTGTTATTTTTTCAGCGTTATTTTTCTTAGAATTTACAATTAATTTGTTAATTAATTTATTTAAAATCGTCTCCAAAATTAGTATTAATGTTGTAGAAAAGCACAACGCACTTGCTTTTAAGAACACTTTACACGTAGAGTTTAAGAAAAAGATACATATCATTGAAGCTGTGAAGTTTACAATATATTATGATAGATTTATTAATAACTCTGTAATTAAATATTTTTCTAGAAACGTATTTTCGTGTAAGCTTTTTACAAATGTTGATTTTGAAAAAATCGCGTCCTTCTCTTATGGGATTGTTCAATCCATTAGCTTAGGACTGATAGTGTAGTTTCAAGACTGAAATGTGAATTATAACTAAAACAATACATATCATAGTAACATTAACGTACTTCTTTTGTTTTCTATTTAGAATTGGTGCTTGTAGTTAAATCTTTTAAGGCTGGGTTTTGTAAATAAACTTTACCAGTTACCTAGTGTCTGAGCTTTTGTTTTTATTTTTTAATCGGCATTATTGCATATAGATAGAATATAAATCATAATTGCGCACAATGCAGTGATTCCACCGGCCGATCATAGATGGCGCTATCTACAATGTAACACACAAGTTATAATATTTCGACAAAAGTTAAAATATATAGTCGAACTGTCATGTCACATTGGTTAGCTCGTAATTGTGTCTTGCAACTGAAACTTGTTTTTAACTTCTCACGATGTAGATCCTACTAAATTTCAATAATAACATGAGTGGAAACTCTGCATACAAACATGCTTGCCCATAGACCAATGCAAAGTATTCCGTAAATAGCATGACATGGTGCACTAACTAATCTACCCTAACAACCAATTGAGATATGCAGTCCATTACCCAGAGCTCAGAGTAGGATTTCTGGAAGCATTTATCAGAATCGTGATTAATAATCTATCTGCATGTAATACCTTTTAAATATAGATCCAGTTTAGACACAAAATCATTTTCGCCTCTTTTAAGCCTACTATCTGTTAAATCATATCGTTATAGACGCAAAACTTTAGAAATAATTACAATTAAAAAATCGCATATAAGTACTGCATATTAGTGTCAAGTTATCAGTTTTTAAATTATAGTAAGCTAACCACAGAACCAAGTATCCTGAAACTATTTGATTTACATTAAAGAGGCGTCTATGACAATCGTTCTTATAGGTAGAAAGGCTTATATTTGTTTTAGTAACGTCAATGTGTGTGTGCACTTTAGAAATGTCTAATGAGGGACAAAATTCTTGTTAATCTTTATTTTAAATCTATTTTTATGTTATACTATTTATCTTAATCTTTGAGTAATAAAAATTTGATTAAATATAACATTAAAATGAAATCTAAACCAAAACCAATATTACAAGAACGACTACTTCTGTTACGCAAATCAAATTTGTATTTTTTATTTATTTATTTATTATTAAAATAAAATGACTGTATGCTTTTCAATGATCCCACACTAGGCAATGCCTGTCACGTGGGGCCCATCACTTATCTATAACTGTATTACAATTTTATATTTATTATTATAAAGTAATAATTTTGTTTTGGTTTCTTCTATAATATATTTAACTTAGTGCATTATTAAAAAAAAATCCGACGCAAATTTCGTCCGTTGCAGGTCGTTTACGACTTATGCCTGGAAAATTATGCATATATGCATTATATATGTATGTTTTTTTACATAAATACAAATTTATAATATGTGTTTCATCAAATTGTTTTATATTTTAAATTTAAAAATAAGTTTTATAAAGAATTTTGTCGCTCATTGCATTAAAATTATATTTTAGATGTTAACAATTAGTTTACACTTTAGGCAAAAATGTGTTTTTGGAATGAATGTTTAATAATAAATATACATATATATATATATATACCTATATATATTATATAGAATTTGTAATGTATTTGGTAAATATTGAAGCTTTAATTTGAAGTAGTTTAGATTCTTGTGTTCTTACAAAGTCTTAAGAGAAAATTAGTTATTAGAATTAGTGTAGACAATTGATTCGAATCCTTGAATTAATCAAACGCATAAAAATTCACTTTTTGGTATTACGTTAAATTAAAATCACGAACTCTTAAAGGATAATAATTAATAATCCACCACTTGGATTTGCTCTAAAAATAATAAATGTCATAAATAGCGCCATCTAGTGTTAAGTTAAAGAACTATTAGTTCTAATAATTCTCACTAGATGGCGACATAATATAATTAGCTAAAAGAATAGTTTCTGAAATATATTTTATTTGTAAAAATTCAATTAAAACACACAATATTGAAATATATACAAGATCTATCTTATACCTATTCTGAAAAGTTATCTATTTGATCTTGTGATCGATTTTGTCATATAATTACTACGTGTCTATGATATATGCTTAAAAAATCGATGAAACTATACTATATGTTTTTAATAGATGTTAAAATATAAATAGTGCAATTGTTTTTTTTTTTTATTTTTATATCTATTTGTAGTTGAGTTTTTTTATTAGAAAATATAATATTAAAAACACTGCGTTAAATATATTAGAGAAATATGTAAAACTAGGCGTTCGTCAGATTAAAATAAAATACCTAATAAGTAGGTAAATAAAAATAAATGCCTAGCATTGTGTCGGGTGTCATCTCTAGTCTCTAGTATATATAACTCAATGCTTAAAAATGTAAAATTCGCGTGAAATCTTGTGAGAAATTATTAAATTTTTTAGAGTTAAATAAAAAATTCTATTGAATGTTGTGCAGATATTTTAATAGATTTTAATGGAATGTTAAGTACAATTTTTTCTGGGACTAAAGTACAAAAAAAAATATTTAGATTCAATAATTTTAAAATGATAATATAAATTGGTTATTGAAACGAAATATATTTAAATATCATTTATTTTGTTTCTAAATGAATTTCATTTATCTTCTATTATTTTAAATATAGATATTATTTTTAATAATACTGTTTTTAAATGTATAATTTAGGATCTTTCCAAAAACACTTGTAGCACCAACAACACGCTTATTAAAATTAGACAATATGAATGAATATATGTAACATCACAAATATTTATACAAAATCATTCAAGGCTCAATTTTGTACTGTATTTTTAGGCATAGATATTGCAAAGCAAACTGTGGGTGTATTTATGTAGCTTTAGTATTTAGCCTATTTTATCTATAGATACCTATTTATCGTTGTATAATACATTGTATAGATTTATCACATCATGTTCCTCTGTTAATTTTCAATATTAATATGAATCAAAGACTCAATACGTCACACTGAACCGTGAATTAAACAAAAGACGTTTCTAAACAGGTAAAGTCATCAAAATTCTGCATTCATTGAGTTAAATATATAATATAAAAAATGACACCAATATTGCGTATAATATGACCGGCTTCAAAAATTCTTCACAAGACTTTTAGGTAAAATCTTACTCATTATTTTTTGTAAACGATTCTATAATTTTACAATTCCACAATAAATTTATTGAATTATATTTAATTCTTTGCAAGCACAAGTCATCCGGTCATTTTGACTGTTTGGTAAAAATAGGTCATATTAATCGGCAGGTAGTTCTAGTGTTAAATTAAAAACGAAATCTGTGCGAATACGTTTTACTAGGGATCGCGACATAAATACGTATAAAGTAATTAAATTCAATTGTTTTAAGTTGTACACATCACAAATAATATTAGTAAATGATTTAACCGCATTAGTGCGACAAGTTATCGTTTATAATCATGTTTTTAAAATGTACGCAGAGAAAAGATGCTTGTGTTTCTGATGTCTTCCCAGCATATTTTACTCAATGATACAGAACTCGTTTTTCCTTGACAACAGAACGTCTCAATACGATGATTTACAATTATTCTATTTTAAAAAATATTATAATAAATTACAATAATAAATAGTATTTGTTTTAAAACTTATATATATATTGAAAGTTGATAGTTGGCTTTTAGATGTTTGTAGTGGAATTAGATCTTTTATTTAATGTTATATATAGTACGTATAAACCAAGTCCATGCTTTGTATAAATAGATCGGTCCATAAAATGTTATCCAAAGCATGAACTTTTGTTCACAGAAGTAATTAATTGTGTGTGATTAGATCGTTGTTTTAGCTGTTTAATTAATAAGTTAATTTATTTTATATATTACATATATATATTTATTAATTTATAAAAAGTAAACAATACATATCATTGTTGTGATATTTTTTTTTTTTTTTTTTTTTTATTTTTATTGATAGCCCAGCATATGACCACACTCCGCCTGATGTTAAGCTAGAGTGCGGTCCATGAGTGAAGTCAACTGTTACTACGGACATATGTCCGCGCGCAACAGTCGTCTCCACTATGCCGGCTTGAGGAGACGAATGTGCTCTGTCCAAACTGACAGGGCACACTCCTCTCGTTATCCCGGCTACTTCCAAGCTGATCCCGAAACGCGACTAGGTCACTTCACGGGTGTTCCGCTTGAAAGTGGCGGTACTACCCCGGGACGACATACTGGGCTAATGCCATCATCAGTCTGCCTACCACTCCTTTGCGTGCCTATATTATTATACTACAGGCATTGAGCGACCAAAGTACATATAACAAAGTTACATTGGTACCGGCTTAATTTTTGAGAGATTCGAACACGGGGTCTCTCGACCGCGAGTCAGCACCCTCAACCACTAGGCCACGGCCGCTCCAAAATTATAATTTAAAATGTTTGCTCGTAAATTGTTTTTGGTAAAATAAAAATGCTACATTCACACGACTACTGTAGATACCTATATAATATATACATATATTCAGTTTGTTTTGAAACATTTATTGACTTTATATTTTTAAAAAACTCAAATTTTAAAGACGTTAAAAAAGATTCAGAAAGAACTCGGCGTGAACCTTTAATTTTATTAGAGAAAAAAATATTGTCAAGTGAACGTAGCGAAACGAAATTTTTAAACGAATTTATTTATTTTAAATGGTTTTTTTTTGTGTGTTAATTTGATTCAGTTTGATTTGTTTATATAATATATATAAATTTATATATTTATTACATAAATTTAAAAATTATTGTTAGAAAATGTAGCCTTTTCCTTATTGAAATGGCTTGCTTAGCAAAATATAGGTTTAAATATTAGTCAATTGATTATTGCAACTAATTCAATAATAATACTTACAATAATAGTAAGAAAGAGTATTCTTAAATATTTTATAAAATATCTTATCCGACTCGGGGGGTCTACTCAGGCATATCCGATGTATCGTAATATCCGTCACGTCTATTACTTACGTAAATTTTGGCATATAAGCCCGTAAAATAAGCCCTGAATTTCGAGAATGAGTAAGTATTCCTGAGTAGGTAATGCCTGATTTCGTCCAAAATTCGCATACCTGAGTAGCCCCCCAGGCTCCGTGTCTATCTAATAATCAAGACAACTGTAAACATATACTTAAGAAAGTTTATTGATCTTTGTCAGTTGCAATAAACAATTAGAGTGTTGAATTAAATTATTATTAAAATAATTAAATACATATCATTAATTAATAGTTAAATTTAATATTATTGTGTGTTAGTTACAAACGAGATACAAGGTAGAATCAATGTATAGCAATATACTTAGATGTTATTTGATTATATTTATATATCGATTTTGTACAATATCTATATAGGGTCACAATAATGATCAACTATTCTATCTCAATGTTATGTTAAATAATTTCAAAATGAACACCACCTAATCTCTAATCTAATTTCAGCAATTATTGACGGTTAAGATTTCTTCATAACTTTCTTGATCACACTTTAAATACATTTACAATTAATGCGAATTTAAATTTAGTCGTTTTTTATTGTAATTTAATATATTGGTCCTCGGGATTGTGCTAATTAGCGCTTTATCTGTTAAAGCAGTGATTCTGAACCTTTTTTTTTGTTACGAAAAAAAAGATAAGTTTAAATATTTTTAAATCATATTATTTAATAATATTAACATTATTATATATCTAAAATTTGGTTGAGCATCACTGTGTTAAAGTGTTACTTATAAAACAAATTTCAATTCAAATATGATTATACATATTGGCGCCTGATTCACCGCATTCTTCTCCTAATGGTTAGCTGGTAGAGAATGCCAAATGGCATTAAGCTCGCCATTGTACCATGTTTTTGAAGCGCAATAAAGAATTTTTATTATTATTATTATTATAATTTAGTTGGTTTTCACGTTAATTATAAATAAGTACTTAATCGATGTATAAATATTTCAAATGCAAAGTATGTGAATAAAAGGCACCGTAGTGATATGCGTAACTGAGCTTCAAACAAACATATCATTGTTTTATACACCTATTATTATATAAAGTACATATCTATATACTTATTTACTGTCCCTTCTGAGGTGGCTCCCATCTGTATATTTTGTTATAGCTAATAAAATTCTTATAAAAACAATAGGCTCCTTTTATTTATTTATTTTACTTAAACATTTTTTTCTAACTGGAATATTTTAGTACGCATAATCTACTGTCGTCTAGTTCTACAAAGTCCCACGAACTATTTACATTGTTAAATAGAAATCAGTACTATAAGTATGAGTTTTATTTAATAACAAGAATACTATATAGTATATAATGACAGCTTACAGCCCGAAACTGTACGTTTTTGCTATTATGATAACTCAACTTATACAGTATGCAACTGTATATAAATAAACAATTTTGAGTATTCAATTGTTTTTATTGCAGATGAATTTATTTAATCTGAATATATTATATACAGGTGGGGCACGGGAACTTCCCAACATTTCAAAAATCTGCTTGTGTTCTCGACCGAAAAACAAATTTGTCTATATGTAAATTTAAGCCTTTCTGACAATTTTTTTTTAATGTCTCATATTTGAAACATTGACTTGACATTTGAAATGCTCGAACATTATATATTAAAATGTTAATTTGGCGGAACAAAAAAAACTTGACGATGTGACCTTATTCTTATCATATCACATATAGATGATTTTATATGTACAATTAAACACAAAACAAACTTAATAAACATGTGACGAAACATTTAATAATATAAGATAAAAAACACTGACAAACTCGTATACATTTTATTTTCATCATTAACTTGTACAGTTGAAAACGTCAAAATGTGGTTTTTCCTTTAAATAAAATATACTAAAAGATAATAAAGACAGAGTAATTGCTGCAACTTGCGTTAAAATAAATATTTACATAGTGTACGTAACAAGTGATTGTGACGAAATTATATAACGATTTTTATTGAGTATAATTTTAAAGAAAATCAATATAACTCTTCTTTCATTATTACGTAGCGCATAAAATAGACGGTAATTAAAAAAAAAATTTCATGGTGTCTGCTCGAACATATTTAACTCAATGGTTCAATAAAGTGTGTTTTTGTCTGATATTAGTTTGTGTCGATATAGTTATACATAAGTGGTCAGTAAATGGTGAAGTTACCTCAATTAGCTTAATGAATCTAATCTTTATATTTCTGATGTTTGTGCAAGATTTAAAAACATCTGTCTTCCAAATGATAATTTTTGAATTGTAATATTATTTCTGTAACAACATGAATTCAATATTTTGTGTTAAAAATAAACAAAATTGCGAAAGTGATTTACTTAATTCAAATACATATTTACTAAGACAGGTGAGTACGTTAACATCTATTTTCTAATCTACCAAATCATCTTAATTGCTACTGAAATTATTTTCTTATGTACTCTTTTTTAATGTTTCATAGCCCATGATGCCAGAATTATTTCGCCAATTAATACGTCATTTTACGAATGTATTTAGTACTAAAATATTATTGAATACAAATTATTTAAATACTGTAATCCCCCGATAACACGATGCTCTCATAACGCGTAACCAATGTACCGTGCTATATGTGGGATTAGTGTACAAGTGTCATTATAATAGAATAAATTTTCCGTTACATTTTCACTTTTTAAATAATTTTACTCGATGTTTTCAGACGGTCGCAGCTACAGGGACGGCTTTATTGACGTTAAGCGTTGGCTTTTCGTTGGGTTACAGCGCGATTTTGTTACCACAACTGAAACATGATAATGATATAATAATAAACGATGAAATTAGCTCTTGGATAGGTAATTATAAAGCCTTTTATAATGTATTATATAAGTACTAATGTTAGTCCATTAACTTAGGTTGCCATCACTTTAGATATAACAATTTTAGTTTAGTTTAAGACAAATGTCTGTGGTAGCCGTTGAAACAAATGAAATAAAAACAAAATTTAAAAATAGAAGCCTTACCAAACAAAAGTTAGTAATAATATTGTTTCGTTAATCTCTCCAATCGAAATTTTCTTTCAAGTACTAGGTTAATTCAATAAACGAAATTTTGTATAGAAGTTTTAAACACAATCTTAATGTATTTTGTTACAGCTTCAATTGCTCCATTGTCAATGTGTATAGGATGTGCAGTCGCAGGATACATAACGGATGGCTTAGGAAGACGAAACAGCCAAATGTTCCTAACCATACCTTTCCTAATAGGATGTCTCTTAATGGCGTTTGCGACCAACACCAATATACTTCTAATTGGAAGATTTATCGCAAGTCTCGCTTCAGGCGCAATCAGACCACTAGCGGGTGTGTTTTTAGGAGAAATGTCTACACCCAAATATAGAGGATACTTTCTATTTGGTTCAACACTGTCTATGAATTTGGGAATTTTGGTCAGTCATCTGCTTGGAACGTACTTAAGTTGGAGATTGACTGCTGGTTTGTGTACAATTCCACCGCTAGCAGGGTTTTTAATTATGACAAGATTACCTGAAAGTCCAATTTGGTTGATTAATAAAAGAAGAAATCAGGAGGCTGAAGTAGCATACGTGTGGTACAGAGGCACCAGTGAAATAGCTAAACAAGAATTGAAATCGACAGTCGAAAAGCAAGCAATTAAATCAGACAATTTAACGTTTAAAAAGAAAATTTCAATCGTATTCAGTAAAGAATTTATGACTCCATTTTTGACTAGTTTTATATTATTTATAACTGTGCAGTTTTGTGGAATTAACATAATACCGTTTTATGCAACTGATATTTTAGACAAAGCTGTGGGTGACATCGATCCCTACGCCTCAATGATTGCTATGGACTTCATTAGTGTCCTAGCCTCAGGTACTTTAGTAGTATTTGCTAAAACTATACCAAGGAAAAAGACCTTTCTTGTGTGCTGTTTCGGTACTTCAATAGTGTTATTTTTGCATGTAACATTTTCACTTATAAACCCTATTGGTTTTACTTGGTTGCCATTAGTCATGATGATTGTTTATGCTTATTTCGCTAGTTCTGGTATTATTACTTTATCCTGGTCATTTTTGGCAGAAATATTTCCTGCTAGGTTACGTGGCTTAGGTTCAGGCGTAGGTGCCTCGATAACGTATGCTATATTGTTTATTTGTGTGAAAGTTACGCCAAATATTTTGTTTAATTATGGTCAAATCACATTATTTTTAATATTTGCTATTGTCACATTCGTTTGTGGATGCGTGTTGTGTTATTTGTTACCAGAAACTCAGGGTAAGACTTTACAAGAGATCGAGGACGGATATGATAAAAAATAAATTATTTAAAATGAAACAACACTTTTATTGAAATTTGAAGAATATTAGGTCCTGTATTGTTTTGATTAACTTGTGTTTCTTCACTTTTTTTATGGCAGCCTGACATATGAGTACACTGTTTGAAATGAAGTACTATTGTATCTACGAATAAAGCATTAGGCAACAAATACACAAAGAGTAATCCGGTTTAATCTGATAACACTGAAACCGTGAACAGGTTTAGCTGTAATTAATTTTAAACCTAGTTTTAAACATGTAATATTTTTATTTATTTCAGTTTTTGCAAGTAATTTTATATCCAATTTGAAATATAAAAGTAAATTATCTTTTAATTATTTATTAATTCAGAATAAACCGTTATCAACTGCAAATAATACTAATTTGTTTAACGACTTAATATATGTAAAGCAGTTAACGACTGATAAGAAACTGAAACGGTTGTTTGGGATGTCTTATTCGCTCTTCATGTGAATGAATACAGAGCATTATTCGAGGGAGATGTACTAAGAAAATATACACAGACATAAATTGGAATTACAAGAATGGCCGCAAATAAAAGTGAACAAAATCAGTGTGAAAATGATTTAGTGGACAATAAGTCAGATAAAAAGTTTTTATGGAGACAGGTAAGTTTTTTTAATGTCATGTCAACACGATAGTAAGTTGAAAGACTATGTTAGTGAGTAGTCTAAGACCTAAGAAGTTTATTTGTGTCGTTTGCACATTTGTTTTTACGGGCCGACATAGTGCAGACATCTGTCTTAACATAAAGCGGAGTGCAGTCATATACAGACTATTATGAAAAATAACCAATAAAATCAGATCTGCATTGTTGTACGTTTATATAAAAATCTAAGTGTGTCATAAAATGCTGTGACACGCTATTGACATAGTGACGTGCGTGGAAAATAGGCCTAGATATATACACGAAAAACTTATATCACTGAGGTATATGAATTTGTAATAAAATGATGACTTACTATTTTTATTTATTTATAAATAACGATTATTAATAATAATTATTACAATGTAGCGTGAATAATTATAAGCAAAATAATTTTAAATAATTTTCCTTTAATATGGATTTCCGCAAAGTAACGCCTGAATCAACCAATTAAATTATTAATACCTTTAAAACAATTATAAAATTGTAACGTCGATTATTTAAACCCGATAAGTCAATTGTAATAAACTCGAGAGTCAGTCGAAACTTAATCGCAAAACGGCATAATACGATCGAAAAAAAGAGATGGCATAGATTAATAATTTGCCTTTGCATCAGGTAGCATTCGTATTTTGTCGCATAAAAAGTAATCCCGAATTTGTATGGAATTCCAACAATTAAATACAATAGATTTTTTGAGTGCACAGTCTCAAACTAATTGCGTTTTATTATGAACTGTTTGAATTACCGGTTTTAATAATATTAATTTATGTATTTATTTTTAGGCTTTATCAACATTTGGGAGTGCGTGCTCAACACTTAGTGCTGGCTTTACAGTTGGTTATAGCGCAATTTTATTACCACAATTGAAATATGAGAATATCATGACGATTGATGAAGATCTCAGCTCTTGGATAGGTAAATAATTTATATGAATCTCAATCAATTTGCTTCGACTACTAAAAGTCCCGCAAAGAAGCGTACTTGGTGTATTTTATCTTCTTCATTCACACGATACTACTAACTATCGATGTCCATGGTTTATGTTAAAACACGGGACAACTTTTAAACCTTGTAGATTCAAAAGGACTAGTTTGGTATGTAAATATTATGCCAGATGAGTTCGTTAATATCGCTTAATACAGCATTTTTGGCTTCAAACCTTAAAATAATTAAAAGTTTCCGCATCCATCGCAGATGATGCTATTTTATTTAATGAAAAATAATTCAAACCTTAATATACAAATACATGAAAATCTTTCCAATTAGCTACAAGAAGATAATCTTCGGATAAACTTTTTTAAACACAAAATAATAACACCTAATGCAATTTATTTTTAACTTGTTTCCAGCATCAATAGCACCACTGTCCATGTGCTTCGGATGCATGATGGCAGGCTACTTAACCGACGGTCTCGGAAGACGTAACAGCCATATATTCCTAACGGTTCCATTCCTAATAGGATGGCTTTTAATCGCTTTTGGTACAAACACAAATTTTCTACTAGCTGGAAGGTTCATTTCTGGTCTCTGTGCAGGAGCGATAAGACCTTTGTCAGTAGTGTTTATTGGCGAAATGGCTGCACCTAAGTACAGAGGGTTATTCTTATTTATTTCATCATTGTCAATGAATATGGGTGTTTTAGGAAGTCATTTGTTAGGAACGTATTTGGATTGGAGAGTCACAGCTGCACTTTGCGCAATACCACCCGTCTTAGGCTGTATAGTAATGTTTCAGTTACCAGAAAGCCCTACTTGGTTGATCAGCAAACGAACACCTGAAGACGGAGAAGCCGCTTTCGTTTGGTATAGAGGAAAAGACGAAGCGGCTTTAAAGGAACTAGAATCAATTGTTACTAAACAAACGGCTAAATCGTCTAATTTAACGTTTAAGAAAAAAATTGAAATTATAATTACTAGGGAATTTTTATCACCGTTCTTCACGACGTGTGTTATGTTTGCCGCCGTTCAGTTCTGTGGAGTTAATGTAATACCGTTCTATGCGACTGATATTTTGGAAGAAACGATTGGAAATGTTGATCCTTACTTTTCAATGTTATTATTAGATTCTATACGAGTATTGGCATCAGCAATTTTAGTTTTATTAGCTAATTATATACCAAGAAAACTTACTTTCGTTGTGTGCTGTTTTGGAGCTTCGATCATGATGTTTGCTTTAGCAGGATTTCTCTATGCAAAGCCCATAGGATGGTCATGGGTGCCTTTACTGTTAATGATAGTATATACGTTCTTTACAAGCTCAGGAATTGTTACATTGTCTTGGACATTTTTAGCAGAGATATTCCCAGCTAGGATAAGAGGTTTCGGTTCCGGTGTGGGTTCCTCGATGAGTTACGCGTTTTTGTTTATATCAGTGAAAATTAGCCCTTCGATCATGAGTAACTATGGTGAATATGCATTGTTTCTCATTTTTGCTTGTATTACCTTTGTTTGTGGAGGTGCTTTACAATTTTTGTTGTCGGAAACACAGGGGAAGACGTTGCAGGAGATTGAGGATGGTTATGATGACAAGAAAAGTAAATCTGTATCTTAAATATCATAATTTTAAACAAGCAAGCAACAGATGTTCCTCAGCTGAACATTAATAAATTATATAACAACTATGTTTTATTTATTTATTGTGATAATGGATTCAATACAAACAATTATAAAAATAAAAATGTTTTTATTATACTTGGAATATAGCTAAGCTTTTTTTAAGTGATTTATACTTTTTGTAAGGGATCAGAAGGTGGTGAAGTACAAAGTTTTTTATCTTCTTCCGAATTATCTAAATCAACATGAATAAATCTTTCACATAACACAGCATCACTACAATCAGATCTCTTCGCTGTTATTGTCAGAATTCCTTCAGACGTAATTTTAGACTCAACACTTTGAGGATCACAACCTCTTGGCAATTTAAATTTACGATAAATTTGTTTTATGAAGTAACCGGTTTCGTGTTTTAATTCCTTTTTGCCTTCAACTACTAAGTATTCTGGCGCCACTCTTACTTTGATCTCTTCTTGTTTCATACCATGCATGTCTAGTTTTACCTATTAGGATAAAAGAAAATTATTTACGTATTATTTCTTAAATCAAGGTCCACCATGGACGGCTAAGGGGTATATACGGTTTATCAGAATCAATAGTTATAAATATATTTCAACCAACAGCTGAATATTATATTCTTTCGAATTTATCCACAAATGTTTGGATTGAGAAGGAATTCGTAATCAGTACCTATTGTTGGGGTGGCTAAATAGTCCAGTTGCCCTTTGTGGACATACAAACAGCTCAATATAATACGGGTGCTACCATACATTCACCTGAAACTTATCTTTACATATTTCCACACTAGGCCGAAGGTTACGTATTTGTCTTAAATCCGGTTTGTAGCGAATTGTTCTTAAAATTCTTGAAATCATTTATTTAAAAAAATACTATATTGTAAAATAAATAAAAATCATTAAATTGATATTGTCATAAATCTTTTTAAATATTTTGGCATGGGAGCTTGCTTTTAGAAAAAGAACGTTCAAATACTATTTACAATTCGTTGCATGTTCAAAGGTACCCACCCAATCCTTTTGTAAGACGCCATAGAACTAATTACCAAATTTTCCACGCAAAATGACGATGGTACCTAAAAATATCTCACGAGGGTAACAAAGCAAACAACAAATTAAACTTAAGCAATATTTATTACATGTTCACAATACACAAAAGGACAGGTAACAAAACTTACATTTTTCCACCGCTACTATGTATAATAAAATAAATGAAACAGTCTCAAAACAAAATCAGTCATTAGGAAATTTTATGATCGACATATTTTTAATACAAAACTTAACCACAATTTATGATTTCGCTTCACCAACCCCGTTGACAGTGTCCTCCTTGACCTCCTTTCTCACTGGACCAGTCTGCTGGATAGGCACGGCACGTACATCCTTATCAGCCAACGGTAACTTCTTTGGCGCAGTGATTGTTAGCACACCGTCAGACGACAGTTTAGATTGCACTGTGTCAGGGTTGGTACCTTCAGGCAGAGCATAACGACGAACGAATTGACGTGACACGTAGCCATGTTGGTCTTGCTTCTCTTCATGCTTAGCCTCAACCACGATGTAACCATCAGCAATCTTCACTGAGATCTCCTCCGGTGTGAAATGCTGCACATCCAAGTTAACTTGAAATTTATCCTTGTCAGACTCGATGCTGGAGCCAAGGTCCCGAGCAGCAGCCGCCATGTGCCTCCAGGGACGATAGTAATCCCGAGACAACAACGACGGTGTAGCTACAGCAGTCAACAAGTCATCAGGAGACAATCCCAGTCCAAAATGTTGGTCGAAAAGCCGGCGCGGGCGATGATAATCAAAATCGAATAAATATGGAATCAATGACATCTTCCTGGCTTGATCGCTCTATTAACTTGAATAAATAATCCCAAAACACAAAGTGAAGAACTTTTTTCACTACTTCGCAGCACCGTATCTAGCTCAATCTGTTTTGACTGAAATAATGCGCAGCAACGCGTGCCGGTATTTATACATTTCGCTAAATTGAAGCAGAATATTCTGGTAGGTCGTGAACGTAAACACAGGCAACTGTCAATGCTACTTGAACACATTATTAGTGCTTCTATTTCATATTAGATGGCGCTAGTAAATTAATACTTAATTTACTTATTTATTAATTTTAAAATAGGTAAAATTGAAAAAGAAACTATAAATGCTTTATATTTGCTATTACTTGTGTTTTAATTTTATAAATTTGTAATTCGCAACAAATAATAAAATAAAAGCATATATGGAAAGTTCCAGTAAGATATAATTACTCTACTCGCAACTAGATGGCGTAACATGCTACTCGCGCTCTAGGACTTGCGTTCATCCATGCGTACGTCGTACAATATCGACTCATACTCTCAATTATATTTTAGAAACATCCAGAATCATTGGCTTTATGTTTCATAGAATAGACCGACTAGAATTACTCTATCGTGTCCATATCGTTTATGTCTATTCAACTCACTATTCCACGGCTTTTAATGATATAGTGCCGAACTGCGTCGTAACTAACGTATTAAAAATTGTCGATGTTAATCCTTGAGACCTTGACTACTTTAAAGGTTCGAAAAAAGTGTTTTTCTGCGTATTAATAGCAATCTATTTGTATTGAATTTCTTTGCCAGCCCTTGATTTGAGTGACTTTTTATATTTATTCAAGTATATACGGTAGTATCCCACATCGGTCACACAGGACAGGCCTGGTCTAGTGTGAGAACCACCGATGAATCCTTTATGTATAAACTGAAATATTTAAATAAAGTATTATTATTATTATTATTATATTATTAAAGTATCCTATTACGCGTCTTTTCTGCAATTCTTTTGTCATTTGAACGTAGTTACTACTCATTTTCGTAATATTAACCCCTGCACTGTACGCTTACTGGCTTGTGCGCGTCTAATTGGCAGGTTACGAGGAGTGTAGGGCAAAGCGGACTAGTATTAATTTGTTTTGTAAAACGTTATAGAACCAAACGAAATGTATAATAAAAAAAGTAAAAATAAATAATACAAGCACAAAAACAAACAATTTTTCTTCTATAATTTAATATTATTTTTTGCCAATTAACACCATATTATAAAACAATTCTGTACAATGAATATTAAAAATATTATAAAAAACAAAACAAGGTTTTTTGGCTTTAATAGACAAGCCTAATAAATAAATGTTCATTCTCAATTTTAAGATTCAATATATGTCACTAGTCTACTGCACAATCACTTTTCTCTTTTTGGAGTTCTGACACAGTACGTTCTAATTGATTAATCTTTATTTTGAGTCTTTTATTTATCCTAACCAAATTATAATTATTTAACTGTAGCTTGCGTTTCTCCCGAGAAATTTTTCTGATTCTTTTCTTCAAGAATGCTATCCCCGGGGTATCGAAGATGGAACTGGGCACGTTAACTTGCTCCAGGCTTATTGGTGACGATAAACCACTTTCTTCTTCTCGCTGTAATAAAAAAAAACAAGTGAAAACAAGTAACCTAAATATAATATTTTATATTTATCCTCGGCTTAACAAACAGCGATGGATTTATTTACCTTAACTACAGGAACTGCTGTTTTTTTCAGTCTACGGATATTATTTTTTTCTGTAATATAAACATCATTTGGCAGAAAATGGTCAGAGCAGACTGTAGAATGAATATTGGGCATCCAATCAACTTCACACCTTTGAGTCCTTATAATATTTACCCACTTTTCTTTCATCAGACCGTCTTTAGGTAACCTAAAATGAATAGAAACACTTAAATGATGTTCGTATAATTTTATCTTAGTACAAATATTATCTTTGTTACAAATAATAACACCATATAGTATACGACTATCGTGTTTGCTTTCCGTGATCTGCTCGTTTATATATTAAAAAAAAACTATCGAAATCGAAATAGATCTCATCCTGACCAACATTCCTCTTTATAATTCACTTATAGATTCACTTTTTTTTTACGTAATTTAGTTAAGCTCTTAGATAAAAATGTCTTATTGTTCATATTGCTCCATTTTCCCCCCAGCTTAAAGGCCCGCGCTCCGGCCGTTATAATGCCACTAGATCGCGACATCTCTTTCACTCTCACATGTTAGACAGAGTACATCTCGCTCTTTGTGCTGTGTACTAACAATAATCAAAACAAAATACATATATTTATTATAATATAAATATTTCAGTACTTACGCATGAAAGGAAATGTCATTTCTTTCTCTTACTTTTGCGGTGTAATTTGTGCAATGCCTGTAGACACAGGAAGGCATTTGTGCCGCGGAAAGAAACGACGTCCAGCTCCAACGCAAAACGATGCACGACTGAATAAATGCCGGTCAATTACCCTGCTTTTGTGATGCCGTTATGAAACCCGGGCAACGTATCTATGTTTAGGTTATATAATATACATTATTGATTTAATTGGTATCATAGTGTATACCTATAGTTTAGATCACTTTTAAATTGTGTAGAGAAACTGACAAATTATTATATCTATTTATTCCTATTAGACTTAGGAAGTTTCATTTATTATGTACAATAAATATAGTTGCTTTTAAATCTCTAGATTATGGATCATTTTATAGATTTATAATTGCGTGTCTTTTAAGTGGTAGCTACTTTTTTAAATGCTACTAATGAGAAAAATATCAGAATATTGTCTATTTTTTCATTAATTAAATAAGAAAATACAATAGCACCAACAACTAAACGATGTTTATAAATATTTCCTATTATGTTGCAATTTAATATACCTATTTATAATATTTTTAGTGCACAAAAAATATGAAATTAGTAAAACCTTGAAAAAATTATTAGTGCCATCTATTGGGGAGTAGTAATAACACATATAATATTCTAGATTATTCTTGATTATTCCACTCCAATCGACGAACACGCAGAGCCGTTCGAGAATTTTCTACTGCTTACTAGATGGCACTGCTACGATATAAAAGCTTATTCATGCTCGTTCACGGCATTATAATTCTACCTTCGCTGCTGTGAAGAACAAGTGACCACTCTACAAATTCAAACAAAACCAAGTTTATGAAGATGTCTCTTCTTCCGTATCTGTTCGACATTGAAGTTTTACCAAACCAATCTCGCCGATTGATGGATCAACACTTCGGATTGGGCTTGACCCCGGACGATCTGCTAACAGCTGTTGCTGCACCATTGTTGTCTCGGGAATACTATCGTCCCTGGAGGCACATGGCAGCTGCTGCCCGGGACCTCGGCTCCAGCATCAAGTCTGACAAGGACAAATTTCAAGTCAATTTGGATGTGCAGCATTTTGCACCAGAAGAGATCTCAGTAAAAACAGCTGATGGTTACATCGTGGTTGAGGCCAAGCATGAAGAGAAGCAAGACCAACATGGCTACGTATCACGTCAGTTCATTCGTCGTTATGCTCTGCCTGAAGGTACCAGTCCTGACACAGTGCAATCTAAACTGTCGTCTGACGGTGTGCTAACAATCACTGCGCCAAAGAAGTTACCTTTGGCTGATAAGGATGTGCGTGCTGTGCCTATCCAGCAGACCGGTCCAGTAAGAAAGGAGATCAAGGACGACAATGCTGTTAAAGAAACCAAGAAGAAGTGATTTTTTTAATTCTTTATAACTTAGTAACCAGTTTGCATTTATTATTTGTAACTCACTCTTGCAGTGAGACTTTTTAATTTTATGTCTCAGTAATAAACGTGGATAATTAAGAGATATTGTTTTATTTTAATCCCATATATGGGTTATTAACGGTTTTTATGGTGAGCTAGTAAATTATAGCAGAGGTCCCAAGCAAGATTTTTACTTTTTACTATATTAATATAATGTTTTATATCGAAAGCAATGTAAAAAGCAAAAATTTATCCATTAATAATAATAAAAAAGGGTAATAAAATATTTTATACGTTAAGACTGTACCACCCACTAATATATACATTTATTCAGGCGTTTAAAATAATGAAACTAAAAATATTTCGGCATTTGGGCGACAGCCTAATAAGAAATTACGTGATCTTAATACATACGAAAACCGTTATGTTAAAAAATCTTTAAAAAGTATCTTAGTGAACATTTAAAATCTTTTGATCATAGAATGTTTCTATTTTGAATTATCCGCCAAAACAAATCAAGACGATTTTTTTATGACAACACTAACTTAAGCCACGTCTCCTGCTCCTCTGTCTTCCAAACATTAGACAAAAACATCAAACATTGGGGCGTGGCCTACACAATGTTTTTGTTTTCCGTCGACCACGGAAAACAAAAAACAATGTGTATGAATACAAAAATGTGTACGCCCACGCCCCAATGTTTCGATGTTTTTGTCTAATGTTTGGAAGACATAGGAGCAGGAGACGCGGCATTAAATAATCATAAACATGTTTGTAAAATCTTTGTGGTAACACTGTCAAAGAGGCAACTCGATTAGTGCGGAGTGGCGGTGTCGCTTCTTTGAGTTTACTTTTAAGAATATTCTTGTTTTTATGAATGTTTTAGTATATATGCTTGAATTAAGACTATACGGAATTGCACTGTGATTTATCCTTGTACATTTTTAACTTTTGTACGAGTATATACGTGCATACTTACGAAATACGTGTAACTTAGTGTGGTTTGGTTAATGTTTTCACAGTTGTTTTTTGTGATTTTACGTGTTTAACAATGGCTGATCCTTCGAAATTGACTGACGAAGAAAGAGGCGAGATCAGAGAACAATTTACACAGGTATGTTCCCGTTGTTATGTAGAATATCATCTCCCTGTGTGGTCGGATTGTACCCAAGCTATCACGCCGACTATCGGCACAGTTACTTCAATGATTTCGCAAATGATAATAATTCATTGTTTAATCTTTTATTAGCGATGATATACTTGATTTTAAATATTGCAGAAGTCCTTTTAAGGTGTGGATTTAAACGATGTATTAAAGATAATTTTGGTACGAGGCCGCGTGTGGTCCACCTTGGATCCATATCAAAAAGTTTATAGTATCCGACTTCTTTAATTATTACTTTTAACTTTCAATTTATCTTCTAAATACATAAGTTTACATATAATATATCCAATTAATAATAATATAAATAAATTGAGGACTTATAATATATTGACTTTATGTAAATCCAACCATACTATGAGATTCTTTCTATGTTTACTATCTTTGATTACTAGGAATTCCTGCTTACCCCTAACAGTATTATGATAAGACAATATTGATTACTATATTATTATCTTATTAATTAATTAGATAAATATATAGCTACTGTTGCTGGTCCCAAGTACAAGTATATAAAATTTTTATAGCAATATAACTTGGTAACAATAACACTTATGAACTTAATCAAATGTAAATATAGTAATTAACAGATTTATTATAACTTAAAGGACTTTATATGGTTTATTATTGTGTTTGTTTTTAATATAACATTTCTAAAGTTTCAAAACAAAATACAAAAACATTGTCTTTTATAACCTATTCTTTACTTAATCCATATATTTATATCTGTGATATGACTTGGTTTGGGGACCAGCTTGATGTGAAATGGGAAACGTGTGGAAAATTTGAACAGTGCAAATTCGTCCCCTCAATCCAGCATAGCGGAGATGACTGTTACCAACAAACATTTGTCTTTGGTAGTAGTTGTCGAACCGAAAACTGATCTAGCTGTACATTAGGCGGAGTATTGTCTTGCTAATTGTACATGATGGTTCTGTCTGTAGTAATGTAATCTAAGACACTTCGACAGACCAGATCACACTAAAGAAGCTTGAATACACCCTTAGTATACTAGCTACAGCTAAATGCAATTTGAATGACACATTGAATTTCATTGTATAATCAATGCTATTTCCTAGAAATGTTAATTAATTAGATACGTAAAAATAACATAATTATGAAGCTTGTTTTCCATATTGACTGTTAATATGTGAGTCACAACTGTTTTTACATTTAATAAAATATTCTAAGTATGTTTTGTTGTGATTCATTGTTATTAGCTAAGTGCTATTAGAAACCTTAGGTCTAGGTCGTTCCTTAGTGAGTTCTATTTAAATTTGTGATTGATATGTAAATATGAGCTATATTTTTGTATGTGAAAATATGAACTTTGGCATCTAAATTTTATCTTTGTCCTATTGTTCTCTTCATTCAGAATGTACCACAATAACATTTGTGGTGTAGTAAAGCAGAAGTTCAATATTTGGTCGAAAAAACATATATATAGTCACTATGTGATAAATGTAGTTTTATCACATGCAAAAATTAATAATAGTAATAATATAGTTGTCTTAATACAGAGAGATTGGCATCCGTATTATACTTTTGAAAAAAAAAAAAATTTTTTTGATACAAAGTTAAGGAAAGTTTTAAGACAAAAAATTATAACAAATTAGATTCAAATATTCGTAGTTTTGATAAAGTAGGTATAATATATCGCTCCTAGGTGTTATAATCTTTGTGTGCCTTGGTAACAGGGTGAGGTCAGAGCACTGTACATAATATACACCTATGCATTTATATATATCATAGTAATTTAGTATCTTTACATATTTTATTATGATAAATCTAATTTTTCATATGATCTATTGCTTTATTACGTAAAAATTTAAAATTGTTGACACGAACTGTATGATTTTTTTAATAACTTGATTTTTTGAATGACTTATAATTTGTTAGTGAAAGTATTAGCCATTATCTTATGACTACTGCTTCAACTAACTTTACTCTTTTGTTTTGTATAAACAGTATATACTATACAAAATTTGTTGAATTGTTTTTTCTATGCACGTTTTGATGCGTCATTTTTGGTATTATACATTAGGTGTTGCTCAAGAGAACACTTGTTTTAGTATTCAGTGTACTGATATCGTCTCTCCTTGACACGTTTGGTTAGGCCTTGAAATACCTTGTGTGTTAAATGTCTCTTTATTAAAGTAAAATAAATACGCCTATTTGTTCTATAGTTTTATGGGGATAACTATCCAACTGTCCTTTCGTAGAGGTCGCTGAGGTGGACTTTTAACGGGTATTTAAAATAATAACGTTGCCTCCATAGTAGGTCTTATGTGGTAGTGCTTAATTTTTAAATGTAACAACTAACTGACCTTAGCTCGAAAATAATCTGCCGTAAGCATGTAAGTAGACATTTCTCCGCGATTTGCTTAAAATCAGGCGGAATGTAGGCACATACTATATTATTTATAAACAGTATTGATGTACGGCTTAGGTTAGAGCTCGGCTACCTCGAGATCGATATTTTCACAACAAAATCAACAGAGAAACTAGTAACCGTAAAGTATATATTTTATGTGTAAACAAGTTGTTTTTTAAGATATAAACTAAGGTATAAACATTAAAATATTTACGCCAGATGCCCGACGTTTCGTCACTTCAAATACCACACCTAAAAGGATACGTAAACAACGTTAAGTGGGAGTTATATATTTTAAACATAAGTCCGTCATATGACTGTACTTACACCGACTGGTAAAACGGGGCGATACAACTGGAACTATAGATAGCAATGATGAACCTCCAATATGTCTGCCGAGACGAGGTATATTTCTTTTATTATGCGAGCTAATCACGTCACGTGACATTTTATAAGATGACATTTATGACACGTGTTATGATATTGCATACAATAAATGTTCCTTGAGTTATAACAATCATGTCGGATAACAGTAAATTGTGTTTATGTTAGAAAGAATGTCGTTTGTATAGCCGGATGACCTTCGATAAACTTCCGCATTGGGGTGTCTACTTTGAGAATACGAATCACAATATTATAACTACAGGGCATTGGGGATTATTGAAGTTTGTTTGAACTAAGTGTCATAAATTCACCTAAATAATGTTCAATAAGTCTGTGTCTTCATTATATCCACTGGTAGATCCATTAATGTCTAATGCAATGAGTACAAGTCGCCTCACTCGACCACAGTGTCATTAGTGAATACGCTTCTGACATAATTACTGCAACTAATTGATAGCTGTTAAATGACAATTGTGTGTTATTAACCCTGTGTGTACATTTCATACATCGCTCGTCTTCTGTTTATTTTTTAAAATAATAAGTTTAATCTTTATAGGTGTTCAGGTCATTTTAAAATATTTGACGTTCGAAATATAAATAATTAGATTATCTTCTTTTATTTATAAGCTGACGCCCTTGTCTTTCTCTACTAGGATAGGCAGTGCTATAGCGATTGGACTACATTCATTATTTTTCTCATAGATGCTTGATATCGATTTATTTCTACAACCACACACCCACATGTTACTAAATCAGTCAAAGTGAACAATATTGATAATTAAAGTGTCATTTTTAAGTGTTTTTTCTTTCAATACAATAACAATTACAGGCCAAGTCAGACTAGACAGAGAACGTTCGCACGTTTTCAAATGATCCTTTTCGCGTACAAATCAAACATCGCTAATACAGGGAAACCAGATCGTTGATATAGCTGGCAGCGCAAAAATAGTGGTAGGTAGACTGCTTATTTAACCCAAAGTAGGGTTACGCTTTAGTTGAGGACCCCACGATTTACTAAATGTGAAAAAACTACTCAGGCATATCCGAAGTTTCGTGATACGGCCGTCACGTCTATAGTTTATGTGAATTTTGACACATAAGCCCGTAAAAAGTCCTGTCAAATGCCCGTAAAATAAGCATTGTGTGGCCTATCCGTCGTGAAGTCGCTGTGAAATTCGTAATTTCGTGAATGATTACGTAAGTGTTCCTGAGTAGGAAACGTCCGTATTTTCGTCTGAAGTGCGCCTGAATAGCCCCGCAGATTTGATCCCTTAAGTGTGGGCCTTACAAACCAAATATAGTGTTGAGTGACGCATACATATGCAATATAAATGTCAATCGTGTTTTTGTTTAATAATAAAAAATCCGTAGTTGCTAATTTTTTTTATTGAATATGAAGTATCATGTTTGGACAATAAATTTTACTATTAACGAAACACTTTTCACATTCAGAAAGTTATATTGCTAGTATGCTAAGAATCGGCGGTCATTTCACCTCTTCATCACCAATTTACGTTCAACATACAATCGAAATACGGCTAACTTTCAATTGATTGTTATCAAGAATGGTATTTTGTACGTTTTTTTATTTCAAGTGCAATTAGGTGAAGAATTTATATTTTCAATTACTTGTTTCAATGTATTTTTTTAAATTTAATTATAATGGATTTTATTTTTTGAGTAATTGGTCAGATATAATTTTCTTAGAGACATACGGTACTTCGCAAATAAGATATTTTTATTGAAATATTTACGTAATGGACGTTCGAACCTGTTTCTTATAGGAATGCTAAATAGTTTGCAGTCTGTTAGGTACAAAACATCTGACCTTAGATTCCTAACAAAGCACCCCTTATTAAATCTTTCTTTAGCATCAAAATGCCACGCGTTCCTTGAACTTAAGCTGCGTGTGTAATGCGTACAGTCAGCGCTATTCTCAAATGCAAAATATGTCAACAATATTTTGTTTTATATTTAATCAAATGATTACTCAATTCATAAGGCTTTTTCGGGTTAAAAAGCAATCAACCCAGATAAGAATTCGAAAAAGGACTGCTAGAAATAAAACGTATCGAAAAGTGAATTATGAATAATTAGAACTAATATAATCTTTGTGTATTTTTTATTTGTTTTCTCCTTTGAATACCGTAGCTGTTTATTTCATATTTGTATTCAATAATGGCTGTCAATTTAGCGAAGTTCTTTGCCAAATTTGTATTGTATCGCGTTTTACACTTCCGTCGCGCTTTATGAGTCGACCTTTTTAAGTGTGTTGAACCATTACCTTTAATAAATATTAAATATAGTCTTTTGAAAGTATTAAAAACTCGTTGGCACACATATGATATATAAATAATGATAGGGTAAGCAGGATTTCTATAGGCACGTAGACAGAGTATACATTATAAGACAAACTAAATTTTAAATTATAAATGTGACGTACTAAGGAGAAAATACATCATTATATTATAATAGTCTTAATTAGGTAAAGTTTGTCTGAAATAGGAAAGAATGTGATGCATCTGAAATCTACTACAAAAGTAATTATAGTGGCATGACTCTTAATTACTATGAGCAACTAGCGTTACTAGGAACTGAAAGACAGATCGGAAGGTAATTTAATATTGAAAATCTTGAATATAAAATGTCAAGATCAGATCGCGTTTGGTAATGCGCAGTCAAACAGTGATTCACCGTCTGTTGACCTAACCAAAGCGAACAAAACTGCGGCATTCTAAGCGTCTGTTGGTGTTGGTGCGCCTTTTATCGTCGGTGTGCGCTTGTGTGTGTGGGATACCTTTGGATGTTTATGCTAGCCTGGTACTTCTTGTTAAGTTAAGCCAAGATTATTTGGATTAAAGGAGTTATATTACTTTTTTTTTCGATATTTTCGTAATAGATTTTATTTTTATTTAAATGTATAATATTACTATATTATATTATATACAAAATATAATTATAATAGCTTTAAATTACATAATTTTCTTATAAAATTATCGGAGTAAGAAGTGAAAAGAGACAATGCTCTGTGAATTTATATTGATTATTTTCACCCCTTTTACATTTGAACATCCCTTTTGCTAAATTCTTTACTATGTAATGTATGTAATGAAGTGACATGGATAACTACCCAGAAAGGGTTAGCTGAGTACTTTAACCAACCAATATGCATATTGCTGGGTCCCATTATCATAGTTGAATCTAACGTTTTGACAATATTCGTCTTTTTTTGTTTTTGTTGAAATAGCTTCAAAATATATTTCTCCATCTCATGAATATATATATATATATATATATATATTTCTCAATGGGTTTGTACAGCTTTACAAGTCGCTCTCATATAAAATTGCGATTTTATAAATCCCACCATGGTAATAGGAGCCGGCGATATATGAAAAGAATAATGGATGTGGTTGAAGCGAAAGTGCTTATGAATTTGTAATGCAATAGGAATCCAAAGTGAGTTTTAGCAAATAATGAAAATAAACAATCGAATCGTGAACGTCATAAAGCAGTTTGTCATTGGTCGGCTCTTACTGTCCGGATCTGTCAAGCGATAAAGTTAAGATTATTAGCGTCGATAAAATACAGATTAGCTACTCAAGAACTAATCTAGGGGAAAAAAATATTTGAAATTCATATGAATTGAATACTTTTATCTCGATTAGCTGTAAAATTAGCTGGCGATCAATCAAAAATTCAATCAATTATTACGTTTTCATGTGTTCCTTGTTTACGTAAATTTGTTGATAGGAAAGCATGCGATAGCTGTCTCTTATATCGACTTGGTGAGACGCGAGTTACCATCTAGGTTGTTAGGGTAGCCCTTGTTGAACCCAGGGATTACACTTTTATATGTCAATGTCAAATATGTTAAAGTTAAAGTCCATTACTGTAATAATCCTATTTAAGTAGACTACCATATAAACCTGGCTGTAAATAAATTTCAATTGTTTTAAATTGACGTCACTAGATTATACATTCACTCCAAAAACCAATATATATTATTCCTTATTATTGTCAAAAACGTTTTCCCGTTATCCACAGGATATTTACTGAATTTACACATATAATACAGCGAAATTATGAATCAATTTCGCTGTATTATATGAATAATTATTGTATTTAATAGTTTTTGTCATCCCGTCATATAATAATTGGTAATAACATATGCAAATCTCGTAAAAATAACTTTCTTATCTCAAGCTCGTTCGTCCGTAGCACTTTCGAGATATTCGCCCGCGGCGAGTAATTAAAAGGAAAAGCGCAATTAATTATCAAACGCAATACCAAATTAACTTCTTAACAAAAAATTGGCATCTATCTTTCAATCTTACTTAAAGTCGTTTTCGTTCTTGATGTTGTTTTTTTAACTTGAGATTTCTTTAATTGTGTGTACTGTAATGAATTCTTATTTTAATATTTTATATATTTTCTTTTCTCTTCTATATTTAACTGGAATTTGTATCGAGTGAACAAATCGTCATTGTTTCAGCCTAATTTTTGTGGAATTATATCACTAAGATTTCTCACTACGAATGCGCATTCCATGTGATTATGGCATTCTTGGAATCTATTTAAATTAATTAGATAACTATTATCTGAATTCATATCATTATCCCTACTACATCATAAATGTGAATGTGAGTTTGTTTGTTAGGTGTTCACGCAACAACTACTTGACCGATCATCATGAAACTTATATTTTTGGACGTAATAGAAGTAACATAGGATACTTTTTATTAAAAGTAACTAAATTATTTTTTACTACAGTTTCCAATTCACTATAGTTTCAGTTGTTTGGATTTTTTCTATATTTATTTTTATTTCCGTTTGTCATTTTTATATACATATTATTATTTGTTTTTGTAGTTATCATATTGATTCATTTCTATTGAAGTGATCGCTGATACTTATTTAATGACTTAAATGCGAGCGAAGCCGCGGGTAAAAGCCAGTAATAATATAAAAGGGATCTGATTTTATTAATTAACTGCAACTGAAGTAAACAGTTAGTAATCGCGTGCTCGTCGGTTCTCACATAAATTAGGCGCATACCATTGCGGAAACTAATGAGTCCATTTTCTAGTTTCCTTTGATGGAACGTTATATAATACTACTTGAAATCCTTCTATTTATGTATGTTTATTTAGTATTTTATTAGTCTATCGTTGGTGATACGTCTTAAGATTTGTGTTTATTAACTTTGACTGGCTTCCAAAATATCTAGGGTTAAGTTAGTACTAGTCAGTACCAACTACCAGTATACTAAATTCTATGCCTTCGTGTCTTGTCGAGCAAATTTAACCCGAAGGGAAGCCGAAACCGAAAGATATTATACTATGTTAAAAATACGCAGTTTCTATAATAAATAATCCTAAAAGGGGGATCAAAAAACTCCGTACCATTCAGCGAAAAGATATTAATATTTATTCATATTGTACGTTGTAGATAAGATTCCATTGTGTTTTAAATATAAATAAAAAGTTATCGTGGAATTGGATAGAGGCATCCTGTTATGTCATTTGTGTACACAAACCCATCTTTGTGTTCTGTGATAAAAGAGGATGCTATTGCTATCAATTCTAATATGAATCAAGTAAGAGGAAGGTCTAGTATGACTGTACTGACTCTTGATGTAAACTGAAAATATACGTTTAAGGTGTCTATATAATAGGTATTATGTTTCTGTGCATTTTTGTTCATGTAAATAACAATTGAATGTTACATTAAAAAATGCGCCAGATCATATTTACGTGTCACTTTTCGAGATTGACCCATTTGTTTATTATTATATGTGTACATGCAGCACTACGGCGGCTTGAGGAGACACGTGTGCTCTGTTCAGATCCGAACACACTGCTTGTTATAACTAAATAAATTAAATTGTCGGTCAATATATTCTTTCATTATACAGCTTTCGAAACGTTAGATTGAAGTAATCAAAAATTAACGTCATAAAAAGTTTTCAAAATTAGTTATGATAATAAGGCAAGCCAACGCCACAATATATATTTTTCTATATTATATTAAACTGCCGGTGATGGGTCATTACATCTTATAACAATGTGTTGATTTGTGCTACAATTAGTAATTAGTGTTGTGGCGATTAAAAGTTATCGATGTGAGTTAGTTTTTTCTTGTTTTTTTTTAAGTTAAATTTATTTTATGCTATTGTTGAGAGATCGTCGTGATTTGTGAATTAAATAAAAGAAAGTAGGTATAATGTTTAGATGTGAAATTAATATCGTTGCAAATTATTAAGTAAATTACCGAATATATATTTTTTATTATTATGCATATCGATTTTCATTTGCACATACGTGTTTATCTAATCTGATATTTTGTTTATCGAATCTAAAAAGTAACAGCGGAATGTTCTATAAAATCTGCAAAGACATCGCCTATTGTTTGCACATTTTAAACATTTTACGTAATATCAACTTAGTTTTTTAAATTAGGAACGTTTTTAAAATTAAGCCAATAAATATATCATTGTCGATATTTGCAAGATAGTCACGGCACTATTTTTAATTCTCATTCACATAGTTGATGGCGTAGGTTAGACAAGTGTTCAACCGCTACGGTCCCATGGTCCCGTTCCCGTGTACTCTATGACCTAGAGGGTGCTCTGACAGCTTGGTAACATCTGATGACGGGTAACCTTGACAGCGAAGGCGTCAGCATTACAACTAATAATATAAAAAATTAAAAACCAGTTTTTTAAAGGTTAGACATATAGATTTTTCCTAACATCTTTTACTTCTAGCTGTGCTTTTATAATATTTTGGTTATGAAAGTGTAGACATCTAAGAAACTAAATTTCTTTTTAAAAAACTATATGCAAATTACGAACGAGTAAATCTGTGTAATTACAGAAGTGGTTAGGGGTGAAATTACTGTCTACATAGCTTTATTAATTGGAAAATAGCTATTTTTGATGCCGACTGTACTTGCATTAAATAAAAGCAATTAGCATAGTTCTGGTTAGAACTTGTAGAATACTAATGTTCTAGAAAGAACTAGAATGCTAGTCGTATATTAAAAGCTATTTCCATATAAGAGCATTGTTTATTATCTAATAGAGAATTATGCAAGATGCCTCCGTTCCTTTTTATTAAAGGATGCCATCCGTGACTTTATTATTGTGTTATACTTGGAAGGTCACTTCAATTCGTTTCCATAGAGTTAGGAATGGCTGGAATTGTCAATTATAAAATTTGAAAAAAGAACTTTCCAACAAAACTTTTTTTTAAAGTTAAATTTTGTGTTATTTAACATCGTCAATTCAATCAAATTATTGACAAAAAAAATGCTAATTTATACCGGATTTTCTCATAATTAATGCGGATTAATTTTTTTGCCGATATTAGCATCTGTCATTCTACGATTGCAACAATTTTTTTTATAACTCTATATGCGTGATGGTTTTTTTAAATATACTACTGTCAACTACCGAGCGTTTAATACATTGTATTATTATCATTAATATATAAAGTGTTCCAAACAGAGATGGAAATCCAAACAAATATTTTAAAAGGACGACAAATCTCAGTCGTCAGGTCAATGGTCCCCTAATCCGATCAGCGGCTGGTAATGGAGGCCAATGACCTCAACTTAGTTAACACTGTAACGCAAAGTACAATTGGTCGTATAGCGGTAAGTAGTTAAGCACATGCTTGATTGCAATTTGGTTTTGTTAACGAGAGTGCACCGTATGTCATTTAAGGCCTAATATGTCAGATATGATAGGTAGTACAACCATTGTACAGGGTATTTTTTTTTTTATTGTGTGCAGAATAGATTACATTGTAATGAAAAGAAAGATGTGGACCATATTTAGTGAAACTAAGTTGTCATCTAATATTATGCACACACTGTGGCATTTTATTTATCGTATACTAGTTTCTATCTAACTGATAAAAAAGCTTGGACATAATCTATGGCATTTTATGTTTACCCTTAGGTATATAATATATAGGATGACAATGCCCCTATACAGCAGCTATTCTTCTACATCATAGTAGATTTATTATATATTATGACATTAGTATGTAAGTGGACAATGCCAGTATACAGCAGCTAAATGAAATTAATAATTATTAAATTAATAAATTTATTTCATTTATATTTGTATATGTATTGACGGGTAAAAGCGCTCTATTGGAGCCCATTTGCTAAAAGTAAATAAATAAAAAATAATAATAAAAAAAAAATTATATCAATGTTACATATACACCGAATATGAATTTAACCGAACACGAATATTCAGTTCATATATACCAAACCGAATTTTCAGTCGAGTTATTCGATTCATAATTTAGCACTCTTAAATTTTAAATATACATTATTACGTTAATTAAATAAATCTTTAATTATGACGCTTTAAAATTTCTTTAAATGAAATGAGGGGTCAACTTCGGACTAACACACACACCTTTTAATATATTATGTAAATCTTAACACTAGAACTACTAACCGGTCAATATGACCGGTTTCAAAAATTCTTCACAAGACTTTTATATACAACCCTACTCGTTATTTTTTGTAACCGATTCTATTATTTACAATTCTATTATACAATCGATTTATTGAATTATATTTAATACTTTGCACGCACAAGTCATCCGGTCATTTTGACCGGTTGGTAAAAATAGGTCATATTGACCGGCTCATAATTCTAGTGTTAAAATAATACTGTTTAAATATTCGGCGCATCTGTAATCAATGTGTATTTATTTATGATTAGAATTTTGCATTAAAGATGTTTATAGACTGCGTTTCTTAGTTATTCCTTCTTGAAGTGCTTAAATAAATAACGTATAATACATTTTACTTCCGCGGTAGTTTTACATGACATAAAAAATTGAAGTAGATTTTAAAAATCGAATTTTTATCTGCATATACGATTTTCGTTTATCTAATCTAATCTCGGTTATGATTTGATAGAATTGCACCAATGATTATTATGTGAATGCGTGACGGAAGAGCAGTTTGTCGTCATAACTTTTATTTTAATTCGAAACTTAAATTTTTATTATTTTTGTATCTAATTATAAGTCAATAACTTTTTGCTTGGAAAAAAATTACAAGTTGCATTGTTATACACAGCTTGTTAGATTTATAAGAAATGTTGTATGTTTATTCACTTGTTATTTCGATAATTTTTTTTCTAGTTTTACAAGTGTATATACATTTACATTAGGGATACAGGTATTAAGTTAAAGGTATATATATGTGTGCAGTATAAAAAGTTTAGTGTTGTTCAAATCTCTAATAAAAACTAATTCAATAATAAATAATAATAGCACTCGTAGGTTATTGCATGTTCGTTTACGCAATTTCGATTGTGAGGTTATGTTATTTATATATCTATTATAAAAATAATAATAAATCGATATGTTTATTTAAAATTAGGTTATTGTTTTTGTTTAGAAGATAATCAATACAATGGGCCATTCATTTTGGAATTTTAAATAATATAAAATATAGTCATGTTTTTTTCAATCGTGAAACTTTTTCAGCTCTGTATCAAGTGACAGATCGTCTCTGTTCTCTGCAATGGGCTCTTTAGCTTAATATCTAGTTAAATGTTGTCTCCTTAACAAGTATTTAATTAACACGGCGCTATTACAGCTGCTGCATATTATTATTTGTCAATCTAATAAATTATCACTTTGGCAGAACAATCCACTCATTGTGTTAAACAGTACTGATCTAATGAAACGTTTATAAATCTTGCACTTAGACACTACGATATAAAAATACATACAAACTGACTCCCAAAACTAGTGTCCTTTTGCTATTAATAATGGAACAAGAATGATATAAATACACTTATAACATCTAAACCCAGAGGCGGCTCGTCCTAAAGAGCGCTGGTGCAGTGCACTCCCACGAAAATTACAGAAGTAATCTATATTTCTTCATAATACATACTATCCTTACATTACGTTCATTCTATTCTACTATGTCTATACAATAGTATATTATATTACCTATATCTACGCCGCTGTAATATAAGTTCTGTAATTTTCGTGGGAGTGCACTGCACCAGCGCTCTTTAGGACGAGCCGCCTCTGTCTAAACTTGAAATAAATACCTACTTTTTTGAGTAATAAATTAATATATTAGTTTAGACTGATAATCGAAATCGTCAAAATAGAATAGAATATATATTTTACCCAATTTTACGTTCTACACAATATCTTTTGTTGTTTTAATATATTTAAATTATAATTAAAGCGTATGAATAAGTCATGTGTTTAACATTCAAGTATAAGTCTTTATCTGACACATATATCACCGTATATGACTCATTGTATCTCATACGTGTCTTTTTCTATAATAATAGGTTGTCTTTGAAATGCATTCTTTATTCAAAAACAGAGAGAGTAATATTTCATTAATGTATGCGACAATTTTTAGCTCCAAACTTATATGGAAAAAACGTGGATTGTACTTTTAGCATGTTCGTATTATTTAGTATTAATTTACACTTAAAATTAGTCAACAGTACTATTGGGGTCTGTCCGGCCCCTGCAGAATAAATATCGACCGATTGATGACTCCTTCGTGAGTCATTCAGTTATGCGTCATCTTTGAGAGAGTTGTCGTGTTTACATAATATTCGAAGTGTATGTTATGGGTTTGGGTTATAACATTTTTTTCTTATGTTGTCTCAATTGTTTCTGAAACTGTTATCTATATGTCTGAAATTACTAATAACTAATTTTATTTTTATACAATTCAATGTAAAATGTAGTACAATTGAGGTCTATAAAATCAAAGGCAACTAAACGTCATATGGTTAATTATATTGAAAAATTAGTTAACCACCCAGTCATATATACCAAAATTTTTTAGAACTTTCATGTCATGTAAACATACCTTTATGGACAAAAAAACAGGCATTATCTCGAACACTAAAAATCTGATAAACTAAAACAATATTTCAAAGTTTTTTCTTTCCATTTTCTATAAATATTACAAATAAAACGTTCCTTTAATGGGTCGCGTAATTGAATGTTTATCTTAAAATCAAATATAGCAAATACTTACTTTAAAAGTCAATTCGAAAATTGTTTTGGATGAAAAGTTAACAGATTTAGATTATACAAGTTAAAATTATTCTAGGATCAAAATCGAATTTTATTACAATACGACCTGCTTTAATGATAAATTGAAATTGAATCCAAATTAATAACGAACAAGAAATGGTAAAAATTAATCTAAAAATTTAAATTAATTTGCAAGTTATTTGATGAATAATGGAGAGTGACGTCTATTAAAGAATTCATACTTGTATAATTTATTTAAAGTTAAGTGTTTTATTTACATGGAGCATGCTATCATATAATCATTATCGTTCGGGTCAGCAATTTAAAATAGCTTTGCTAAAGAACCGTTTCGGGGTCAACCGGCCATCAAAGACTTGATTAATACATGCACTTGTGTTTAATTTAATAACATTTGTGGCATGCTAACTGTTTTTGTATCTACACGACTATTATACGCTTCTGTAATTTCGGGGTAGACAGAGAATGGAATGTCATTTAAGTTTTTGCTTTATTCGTTTTTATACACTTAACACAGTGAGATCCTTTTATCAAAAATTAACGTATTAAGGTAATTTAAAAGGCCTTAGGCGGTTTAATTAACTTGATCTGACTTGTAGACATCTAAGCTACGTAGTTTTTTAGTTACTCTATAGACTGTACCATGGAATAAACATATTGTTTCCAAATTAAAGTCTCGTAATTTTTTTGTTGACAATTTATTATGTTTTATTATTAATTTAATGACTCATGTTATTAATCTATTTTCTAAACATTATCTATATCCTATTTGGATTATCATGTCGTAGGGGTTTTGAATAAATTGAGTTTTGGCTGAAAGACTAGTCGTCAAAACGAGGCCATAGAAATGAGGCCTGAAGACATTTTTTAGCTTATTGGCTTACAATTAGTGTTCAATTTGACATAAAACAAGTTACACGTAATATTAACGAGTGTAAAATAGACTAATGTGTAGTGTAATCGCAAACCTAAATATTTACACTAAAATAAACGTAATTAATAAATATTAAAAAATAATGACATTTTTAACGTCAGTGTTGCCAATAAAATATCGTTTCGTTTTCCCACTTCTAGGGGTGAAATTTATATCACAACTTATACAACTCAATACAATCAGCGAAATCAATCGATAATATATATACCTACTATGTTATGGATTGTTTTATTTTTATTTGCTTTTTAGATAAATGTCTAATTTCTCTCAGTCGATTGTTGAAATATCAAAGCATTTGTTATTAGTCACTAGCATTCTAAATAACTAGTCTTTTTAGCTAAAACACTAATTTTCTAAACGCCTGCGACATGCTATATACATGTATATATAACAATTATGTCGGTTGTATAAGTTGCATTCCAAAATAATTACCTCATCGTTGTAACAATAATAGTACGCTTTAAATACTATTGTAATCATTATAATAATGTCAAAACAGCCGGTTAAATTGTTCACGGTTATTGTAAGCTCTATCGTGTCACGCGTCATTTGATACAAATTTTTCACTTCATATAATTGAATAATGCGAGTGAGAAGTAGATAACATTTCAATTATGGGGATTATTCTTAATTTGTCACGTGAAGGCAACTCATAAATTACTATGTATTTTATTTTTATAAGTTGGTAATAAGACCGTCTTTTGTTCTTTCTTTTATTCTGTTCTTCTTTATATGTATTATTTCGTGCAATAAAGTTTTTACTCTAAGTTAGCCATTCTCAAAGTGGTGTTCCGCGGAACACTAGGGCTAAAATACTGCAAAAAATACCTACCAAAGGGAGATTATAAGGTTACATCTAAATATTCCAACTAAATATTACGTAATATTACATTGCAATATGATTATTCATGAATACATATAAATCAGTTTTTTATAATTATATTAAGGCTTTTTCCTTCGCCAAAAAGTTTGAGAACCGCTGCTCCAAGTAAAGAATGAATAAAATATTTTTTTTAAACGGTGACTAATTTGCATCGTGAAGAATAAAGAATAACCCTATTTAAGTGGTAATGTGACGTATTCTATTTTGTCGGTCACGCGGTCACCGCGACCGGGCTGTCATTTTCAATTAAAAGGCAGGGTTATCAACTTTTAAATTGATTCAATCATATCTTGTGTTTTAAATATGTAGAAAGAAGTATTTTATTGTCTTTATTTAATGTTTTAAGCAATGGGAAATAGTCATGTCTGTTTTACTTATGTGGACGAAAAATTGGAATAGTAAGTGGATATCTTTATTTATTAGATAAATAGAAAACAATTAGATAAACAATAGAAAGCAATTTTTTTAATAAGCTATAATCTTTATTGATCTCTCTCACTATGGAATAGTTAATATTACTTATTAAAAAATGTATAAAAAATATTGGTGATTTTTTTGTATTATTGTTTTTTTTTTCTATAATTTTTGAATGACTATAGTAACATATATGGTATTAGTCCAAAGGAAAACAGAAGCAGAAAGCTGTTTAAAATAAATACTAAATAACGCCAAAGTAAGTGCATGTTTTATTTGAAAACGAAATTTAAATATCATTATTTTTTAAAAAAAGAAAAAGGAGATTTGTATATGAACTGCATATTTAAAAAAAAAACAATAAAATCAATAATGAAATCGATTAATTTTTTACTAAATCTCATGGCTTATGTCGTAATTTGGCTTATAGTAAATTTTTATTTCTTATAATTCCAATATTTCTCTTTATAACAAAATTATGAGTAGACATTGTTTGCATAGGGAGTAGTCGTGTTAATTGATTGCAAGGTCGAAATGTTTGCGTAATTTTACGTGTAATTTATGAATATCGCACGTATCTTTGCTCTGTTGATCACGTTTCGGCCTAATTGTTTTGTTAAAAACTATTTTTTTTTATCGAATTTTCACTTTCGACACCACATTGTAAACGTTTCGGAATGCTATGAGTGATGTTAAGACGAATGCTTTTTTACAGTAGACATTCTGAAATGTTAGTTTGATGAGATGAGTATGTACATAGCTCAGGTCGAATCTACCTTCTGTTTTTGTTATACTGCGGTTATTTCTAAACTTTCTTATGCCTTGTTCCTTTAAGAAGGACGTCTGTTACGCAGCAATATTCCCGGACGAAAGAACTACTTGTTTCGGGTCTTGGTGTTATATATCCCTGTTATGTATTCTACTTTAACTCGCTGAAAGTTTCATCGTTAACTATTCAATAGTCAACCTGCATTTAGTTCTAATAACCCATTAGGTACTGACTTTTTTCTATATCGTTACACACATTTTTTACAGAACATATAATAATAATAAGAAAGACTCAAAAATTAATTTAAAAAATATTATATTGAATAACCAAATGAAACTGCAAATAATTCGCTTTTATATTTGTTTTCAATAATTCCTAGTGTAGAAGTTAGGTAAGATAAGGCCTCGTGTTGCTTACTATGAATACTGATTTGTATTTTTCCTCGATTACAGTTGGACACTAATGAGAGCGGTTACATTGACCTGAAAGAGTTGAAGGATGCACTCGACAGTGTGGGATATAAAATACCACAATGGAAGGTTTGTTTTTATTTACTATCTATATTTAAAATAGATTTTTTCTAGCAATACAAAACGTTATAATACTACCATTGTACCACATACGAGTTTAATTCGTTCCGTAACCTTGCTCGTATGTTGTCGTGTGCAGCGGTGTAGTGTGCGATTCCTCGTATCTCAAATCTTACTCGCATCTCAAAGCAAAATGTCGCTCGCTCGGCGGCTCGTATCTCAAAACACTCGTATATCGAGGTACCACTGTACATACAAAATGAATCTTTATTCGCGTCGATATGAAAAAAAAAATTGACACCCACAATGACGGTACTTAGTTCGTTGAATTTAACTTGTCACTTATGTTACTCAAAGTTGAAAGTAAAGATGGTGCTTTATAAATACAAAAAGAAGTAAACAATGTTGATTATAAAAAAACGCAATACATCCGAATAACATTTAATAGCTAGGGTTTAAAATTAAATTTTATACATTTCAGATTCGCTGTATGATCGAAGAATTTGACAACACGACGAAGCGTGGGCGTGGTGTTAATGGAAACATGAATGGTGATACCAGAAAGAATGGGATCAGTCTCAATGAATTTGAGGAGCTCTGCGCACAACTGAAGGCTCAGCAGGTCTCTTAGGATTTTCTAGAACACGTATTGATTAAAGTTGTTCAGGTTGTCAGCTCTGTCAACCTGGATATGAGGTGTGGTCATATGCCAGGCTTCTATATACAAGGAGCTATATCAAAAACAAAATAAGACATTTACTCAATAAAGCAAATCAATTTAAATTGCTGTCATAGATTGAAGTCGATTGATTGTTAATTTATATTGTATTGTATTTGACTTTAATTGGTTATAATAGAATAAGGAAATTACTGCTCGTTTTACATCATGTAAACAATTGAAATTGAATTACATAGACAAGAAGATGCATGGCATATAATATATTTTTATTTTTAAAATAAGAACGCAAATTTAAAAAAAAAAACAAATCGAGTGTATTTGTAGATATTAGCCCACTGGACCAAACCTCGTAGCATAACAATTTTATTCCTGATATCGGTTTTTTTATTTACTAGCCTAACATATGACCATACTTCCGTTTAATGTTAAATTAGTGTATAGAAACCAACGCTTGAAACATGGTACTAGCAAGTAGGGTTTATAGGTATCTATATACGTCGCTCTTAAATGCATTTTCAGTTAACGATATATTGCTGATTCATTAGTTATAATTAAAAACAGTGATTCATATGATGATAATGTGATCGTGCTGCTTTATAATTAGTATAATTTTTGCATTTTTTGTTATCAATGTTTCCTTGTTGTATAACAAATGAATTGTTTATTTTCTTTTGTTTGGTTATACTTTTTGTTTAGGTACTATAAGTAAACTATTAATTGTTTCATACAATTTTTATCACGTTAACATCAAAAACTTTATCATAGTGGTTTTAAAAATGATTACTAAAAAATTACATTGATTTCAGATTGCTCACACATTCAAACAGGCTGTCAGTAAAAAAGAGAATTTGGAACATCTCGGTGGTATGAGCGAAGCCTCGAGCGATGGTTAGTAAATAAAATTTTTGATAGTACATACCTATTTCATTGTTGCAACGTCACCGCTCGCTCATAGATGGCGCTGTTTAAAATATATCGCACATTTTACATTTTGATAGTAATGCTGATTATTATTATTATATAATGATTTTATATTTGTTTGTATGTATATGTATATATGTTTGTTCCCAGGCACAACACATTCAGTACGTTTGGAAGAACAGATGGCGTTCTCCGGATGGATTAACAGTAACCTGGAAAAAGATCCCGACCTACGGCACTTGTTGCCTATTGATCCTGAGGGCAAACAATTATACGAGAAACTCAAAGATGGTCTTATACTTTGGTAAGTATTTCTTTAAGACGGCATTAGTCAGTCATATCATCCAATCCGGCGGTTCTCAAACTTTTTTGGCGAAGGAAAAAGCTTTAATACAATTATAAAAAACTGATTTATATGTATTTATGAATAATCATATTGTAATGTAATATTACGTAATATTTAGTTGGAATACTTAGATGTAACCTTATAATCTCCCTTTGGTAGGTATTTTTTGCAGTACTTTAGCCCTAGGGTTCCGCGGGACATACTTTGAGAATGGCTTATCCAATCAAACGAAACCAGAATTTATTTATTTATTTATATATGACATTTTGATCATGATAATTGTTTTATTTTACAGCAAAGTTATAAATCACTCGTGCCCGGACACAATTGACGAGCGAGCGATCAATAAGAAAAATTTGACTCTCTACACGAAACACGAAAACTTAACACTGGCTCTTGTTTCGTCACAAGCAATCGGCTGTAACATTGTCAATATTGATGCGCACGATCTCGCTAAAGGTATTATTTTTGCATTAAATCTTCCTTATTATTGCAATAGCCAGCTTGAAACATATGAGATAGGTGTACAGCAATTACTCGTTATATACCGTTGGTGATTTCCTAACTCGAATAGGTTCGTTCGAGATTAAAGATTAGGCCTCAGTCACTAAACTAAAATAGAAATAGTAATTTTAAATATAATTTACAGGCAAGCCTCATTTGGTACTTGGTCTGCTATGGCAGATAATAAGAATCGGCTTGTTCAACCAAATTACATTGGAGCATTGTCCTGGACTTACGGAATTGCTTAATGACGAGGTAAGTGTTTTACATATAGGGAGGTATATCTCAAGGCTCGTATTCTGAAAAAACTTCACTCAAGCATTGAGATTACTTTTTTTTTGTTAATCAAATTTATTGTTCGGGACCTTAGTCGTGAATGACTACAATACAAATACATACAAAATACAAATACATACAAAATTACAACTATATACACAAGAAAAAAAAAGCTAAAATTCTATGCCTTCACCACCTTATATATCAATTTACACAAATATGACGCTTCCAATGGTCCAGGACTCGCCAACAAAGGGATGAGCATACCCACATCTTGTCTTTTGAGATTGAATCTTTTATTTATTTCAACTCGTTCAGGCTCATTCCGAGCACGAGATTACTTGAAACGAGATTTTAGTAGTGTTTAAGTGTAGAATCGCGCTTGAGCATAGATTCACTATTTTTCTTCTGGAATAAGCGACATACTTAAGCACAAATTCTACATTCGAGTAATGATCAGATCAACTGCGCTCGAGCGTTGTTTCTGATTACGAGTTTTAGGTAGTAGCATAGGATATAGCATTTATCTCCACGCTAAATTTTTCAGGAAAGAATCGAGGATCTCCTCCGTTTGTCTCCCGAAGCGATACTCCTTCGTTGGGTGAACCACCAATTGGAGCGTGCCGGTGTCACGCGCAGATGTACCAACTTCCAGCAAGACGTCTCAGATTCGGAGATCTATTCGTATCTGCTGAAACAAATAGCTCCTAATGATGCTGGCGTCAATTTGGAAGCTTTAAGGGTGAGTTTGAGGCTACATTGAGACTAGGGCCTTTAAATCGTAATGTATCTATTGTTATTGGTAATCGTTATTTTTCAGGAGCACGATCAACTTCGCAGAGCAGAGCTCATGTTACAGCAAGCGGCCAAACTACGTTGTCGTGCGTTCGTAACTCCGGCAGATGTCGTCGGTGGCGTATATAAACTCAACTTGGCATTCGTCGCTAATCTGTTCAATCAGCATCCCGGATTGGAACGTACCGGTGATGCTGAGGAGTATCAACAAATTGAAGAGACTAGGGAAGAGAAAAGTATGTATTTGTAGATATACATATATACTTCTTACCATGATTTACATTATTAACCTGTTAACCGAGCGGGACATATAAATACGTCGAACGTAAACAATGTCAAAAATTTGTTTTTCCATATTATTTCATTAAATGTAGGTATATTTCATAGTTTTTAAAAAAATAGTAATATAAATGAGGGTCTACGGGTGTGACGTATTGACACGTCCTAGTGGAAGAATGCGCACCCTTTGTGTGTTACCTAATTAGAAAGGAAACTCCCCGGTTAACAGGTTAATACTTATTGTTATTGTAGCTTACCGCAACTGGATGAATTCTATGGGTGTTGCTCCGCACGTGAACTGGCTGTATTCGGACTTGACTGACGCATTGGTCATCTTTCAGCTCTACGATATTATTAAACCAGGCATTGTGAATTGGAAAAAGGTATTTATTGATTTTAACTATCCTTGAACTCGTTTTATATGTCGACATTGAAATTGGCTTGTGTATTTATAGAGGAAAAACATTATGACATATTATTAATAGAAAATTTATGATGTTTTAACATAATATTTGGGTTGTTATTTTTTTAAGGGTCAAAGTGATAGCTGTTGTAGAATTGACTGTCTCATCGACAGTTCAAAGTGATATTATGTAGATCAATCATATTTTATATTGTTTCTAGGTGCACCGTCAATTTTCCAAACTGCGCAAGTTTATGGAGCGTCTCGAGAATTGCAACTACGCAGTGGAGCTCGGACGCCAGCTCGGGTTCTCTCTCGTCGGCATTGCAGGGGCGGACATTAATGAAGGGAACGCTACACTCACGTTGGGTATGTATCATTACTGATGTGGCGGTCGATTCTACAAGCCGAAAATACTCATTTAAGAAGATTTGAGGTTTTGACGTTTAGTCTGTCAGTGTCATCTTTCTTGTTTCTTCATGTCTTTTTATCACCACAATGCATTGTTATAATTATATATTTTAATCCGTTTAAATCAGCAATTTTATTACACTCAAGTTTCTCTAAAAGTGGTGACCCAACGACTTTCGAACAACGCAACCAGAAAATAACCTTATTTGTGAAGTTATGAAGCTAACGGCAAATTTTGAGCTCGGTATATGTAGACATTCTAAGAGCCCTCGGTCGTCATCTAATATACAGTGATTACAGGGCGCTTAGTGCCGCTACAATGCCTAACAGAATCAGCTCTTCACAACATGGCCAATGAAAAGTATCAAAACACATAAGAAGCGGAATCGGCAGTTAAGATCCTGTGCCTTGCAAATTTTCTCATGTATTAGTGGATATTGTTGGACCTCTTCCACCATCCAATCATTATACATGTTATTAAATATTATTAATCGCTTCACTACCTGGCCAGAAGACTCTGCCACGGACATGGAAACCTTCGCTTTCAAACTTAGAGAACATGTTCGTGTACTTAAGTCAGTTAATGCAAAACATCATTCAACTCAAAATGCTACTTTCTTTCAACCAGAACATCAAAACCATCCTTTTGTTCATCAAGACAACATCATGTGTTAAGTATTTTCAAGACAGTAATAACATATCAATGGCCGCAGAATACGCTTTTCGGATATAAATTCTTCTGAATTCACCGAGAGGGGAGTACTTGTGGCGGTCGATTCTACAAGCCGAAAATACTCATTTAAGAAGATTTGAGGTTTTGACGTTTAGTCTGTCAGTGTCATCTTTCTTGTTTCTTCATGTCTTTTTATCACCACAATGCATTGTTATAATTATATATTTTAATCCGTTTAAATCAGCAATTTTATTACACTCAAGTTTCGCTAAACTGACATACATATAGTAGTGTCAGTTGATGCTGTTGTAGGTACTTCAAAATTAAAGTTACCGGACTCGATTTTTGGGAGATTAGATAAAACCTGAACGTTTTTATTTAAATGGATAAATATATTGGGGTTTTGACGTTTATTCTGTCAGTGTCTTCTTTTTTTTTTTTAATTCTTTTATTGTCACAGTGCATTTTAATTCGCAATATTATTTCACATAAGTTTCTCTAAAGATATAATTCTATTTTAGTGAACGCTGTGAATAAATCACTTTTAACATTTATCACATCTGATTTGGTACCACTTCTGGACCGCTATCTTTCTATACACAGAGAGTTGTTGACCCCATATAAATAAATAAATATATTTTCCAGCTTTGATTTGGCAATTAATGCGGGCGTACACACTATCTGTCTTGACACGCTTGGCTAACACCGGCTCGCCGATCATTGAAAAGGAAATTGTACAATGGGTCAATAACAAACTTCAGTCGGCTGGAAAGACATCGTCAATAAAGAGCTTCCAGGTATTATTTTGATTGGATAAATTGGTGTATATGGTTTATTAGCCGTGTCAGTATAGTGGAGGCTTGTCAGCGACTTTTTTATTTTTATTTTTATTTATTATTTAAGAATAATACGAGGCTACGGCTGCTAGCAACATAGTAATTTTTTTTTGGATTTTCAGGATGAAGTGTTGGCCGATGGAAAAGTCGTTATAGATTTGATAGACGCCATCAAACCTGGAACTATTAATTATGACCTTGTCCTTAATGGAGGAACTTTGGAGGTAAATTTTGGTTTTACTCATGCGAGAAATAATGAATTGTCATGTAAGAATGAACGAATAATAATTGTAAATTTTATTGTTTCAGGAGAACTTAGCGAATGCGAAATATGCAATTTCAATGGCCCGTCGTTGCGGCGCGCGCGTGTACGCATTGCCCGAGGACATAACCGAGAGGAAACCTAAAATGATTATGACAGTTTTCGCATGTCTCATGGCCCTGGACTATATACCTAACATGGACGTGCCTGTTGCCAATAATGTGTAAGTGCGACAGAGATGGAAGATAGTTCGTTCGATTAAGTTTCTTGTTGGTTATTAAAGTATATAGCAACTCTGTACTCCCTATGATTTATGTGTTATATTTTTACAATACTGGGTCTATAGTAAGTATTGTACCTTTGGTTCAAATATAAATTACATAGTTCAAAACTTTAAATTGATATTAAGAACACGTTACTGGCTTGTTACAGACTGTTGGTTGATACCATACTGTTAAAAATAGTTTCAGGTATAATTGAACTCAAAACCCAATTTGTTGGCCATATACTTTAATAACTGATTTTTTGAAGAAAAAACTTGATCGAATTGTCATGGGATGCTCCAATAATAATCCCACCTGATTTACGAATCAAATGTTTGCGGTTTTTTTGTGCGCGTAGTTGTCAAGCTAATGTTGGCTTAATTGTTATGATAATAAAGCTTACTGATTTATAGGTACAGTCAGCTGTATTTATCATATTCATATAGTAATTAAATTAATTAGATTATTAATGTTACAACACTGAAAGAACCCTGGCAACATTATAAAAAATATTAACATATGGAACTGTCAAATAAATTTATTTAAAAATCGAATCGAAAAATATTTTCTTCCAATAAATTGTAAACTTAATTATCATAACGATTGTCCAAGCTTACTTAATGTAATATTGTTCTTATTGTAATGGTAATAGGGATGTGTTTTTTATTGTATTGTACTGTACTGTATTTTGTAACGTCATTTTAAAATGTATTCGTTGTAAAAGCAATAATTGTGTATGTGTGTGCGTGAGCGTACTTAATCGTTTTACTCGAGCATTTTTCTATTTCATGTAACTCGAGTTTAACTTAAGATTTTTTACTGTGAAACCGTGTTTAGATTAACCTAAAAACTTACAGATTATTCTTTTTTATGTTCATCTAAACACGGCCATGGGTGTGGGTTGAGTAGATTTATATTTGTATTGTATAAGATATAATTGAGCGTAATTATTATAAAAGGCCTATTTATAAATATACGTCGATTACTAATGCTCTTCAATGGATAGCTTGATAGGTTACTTTTCATTGGTTGAAACTAGCGTTATCCCGCATGCGGGGAATTCCCATAAACAACTTAGGTACTATTTATTCACAATGGTTCTCTGATCGCGAGACGCATGGTGCATATTTCAGAGATCTCCCGCAATCCGCATGCGGTAATGAAAAGCCAATGTTTTAGTTTTATAAATGTTTAATAATAATTATACAACGAAATAATATATTTTCTCTGCTACAAAAGTTACTAAACAACTAGTTAAATTATTTTCGTTTCTTTCTATCTTATCTTATTTAGTATTTATTAGAAAGAGATAAAAAATGATTTAGCTAATTTGTTGTTTAATAAGGTTTTGTAAGTAGAAATAGTTTCATTATCGAATGTTAGTACCATATTCTACTTTATAACTATTTTTTTATAATTTAAAATAAATATTCTATTTCTTTTAGATTAATTTTAACCATGAGATTTATATTTTTATTATTAATTAATATAAATTAATAAGGGGTTTATGTACGTCGTTATATGTCTTTCCGTTTATACAAAGCAAGTGTGTACTGAAAATTAGTTGTTTATATTTCGTAAACAAGGATGGATATAAGTGAACTTAACTTTTATTTGGTATCATTGGATGCTTAACAAAAACTGCTTAATTAAGTTTCAATACATTTTTTAAAATATATAAATAATGAATTGAATGTAGTTCTTTGTTAAGTTCATCTCAAGGTTTTTTTCATGTTTCTGTAAAATCGAAGTCAATTCATAAAGTCGTCGTATTTCAATTCTCGTCGTATTTCAATTCTCAGCGTAATTTCAATTGCAATTGAGCGTGTTCTCAATAGGCTTTGTTTGTATTGTGGCTTTTTGTAATGACGTTTAGTCCCCGTATTTTTATATTTAATTTAATTTTAATCATTCTTATAAAGAGTGTTCAATATATTTTTATTGGCAATATTTTGTTTTAAATATGTATTTGTGATAATTTATTTAGTGTTAAGATATTATTTGCTGATGGTCTTTTTTTATTAATCTAATTTCACATTCCTTTCTCGTTTGAAATTCGCATTCCTTTGGCATTTATTGGAGAATTTATTGGTCCAATTTTTTAATGTAATAAACCTAGTGATTCATTTGTGCGTAGTTGAAACCACATTTTCGGCTCCAAACGTTAATCTGAATCACCCGGTATATATTTTTATTTAAAGATTTTCTTTGTATTATTATATTATTGTGTTTAATAAATAACAACGATTTATTTTTATATTATTGATATATTGTAAATTGCATTTTATTTTGTTAGATTTTTATGTTTTATATTTTAATTAATTTTTCTTTTAAGGGAGTTAAATACGATTAATGAATCATTTTCTATTTTTAGAATAATTTTGTGAGATGAATTTTATTTTTGTGTACTTTGGGTTATACAATATATATATTATGACCACTGGCGGATAGTTTCCAATCAAAATTCAATCATTGAGTTCAATATGATAGAGACGACTTTAAAACAAAATGTATGCATAAATCAATACAACGTGTGTAACATTTCAATGAAGAAATTCAAAAGTTTCGTACACCGGGAAAAAATTGAAAACACCGCATTAGATGAAATACTCATTTACGATTATATTTGTAACGTCTTTTCTGATATATTAAACTCAATGACAAATCGTCGTCGGCTTCGAGTGAAAAGTTCATTGCAAGGCGAAGGTATCCCAATACAGTCCTCCAGTGGTATGTCTCAAGTACTAATAAGCATAATAAATAGATACAATATGTATTCTGTATATTTAACCTTTATATAAAGTTTTGTACGTAAATTGTAAGCGCTAGTAATCCCACTAAAAATTAGTTTAAGAAAAATTATAAACAATAAAAGGAATTGGTAAAACAACTACATAAGTTTTCATTTTATTGGATTTTTACATCAACTTCGGCTTAAATTAATACCAGTTTTTTTATATACGTGGAAAATTCCTTACTAATAACCCCGAGTATGACGCGCGCTCACCTCACGCATATGACCTTTTCAGCTGGGGGCTTGAGTACGTGTTAGCATTCTTCCAACTCTTCGACAAATTAATACCAGACCTATTGCTCCCCACAAACAAGCAAAGAAATTGCGTTTATGAATATACAAGGCAATTTTACAATTTAATTCCAAGCCGGCATTTGACGCGGACGTTTGTCTATGGTAAGGGTTGTTTCCACTCATAGACCACACTCTAGCTAAGCATCAGGTGGAGTGTGTTCATATACTATGCTAATTTTTAAAAATGCAAAAACTAAGAAATATAAAATAAACTCGTATGTTAGCCATGTTTTTTAAAGAATTAAGAACAACCGAGGACCCTTTGGAAGAAGAAGCTACATCAGTATTCTTAGTTTCTAACTTTATCTTTCACTTTTTGTTTGGTTTTTGGTACTTACATGTCAACGTTTCTTTTGTTTTGGTGATAGTTCCAGTGTACTTGATTTTAATGGGGATTTTACATTTTAAGTGTTTCCTATGGAATTTATTTTGAGGCATTCTATAAAAACATTTTTAGAGATATATCGTAATTAAGTTTTAGTTACAGACATTACAGTAAATTAAATCGAGTACGCTAGAATCGGGGTCTTGATTGTGATTGTAATTTGGTGATTGGAGAATTATTATTCTACTTTTTTTTTAAATTCTGTTTTTGATGTATTTCTAATCTTTATTTTGTATTAGCGGATTCGAATGTCGCTATTTGTTGTATTTTAAAAGTATTCCTCTTTCTTATGACTTATTTATTCTGTTTTTTAATGCTGGTACGAACTTTTACCATAATATATATTACAAAATACACAGGGTACGTACAAATGATGAATTTTCATTTCGCTTAAAAGCAGAGGAAAAGTGAATTTCTTAACAATATAATGTATTTAATTCTTAAGTTTTTTTTTAACAGGGATAACTCTGGAATGTCTGAAGTGGCAATAGATAATAATATCGTTGATGATATGTTTGGAGGAATAGATGATGGTCCTTCTGGAATTTCTGAAGAGAATTTTGATGAATACGAAGTCGTTACTGAAAAGCCACAACCGCCTCCAAGGCCCGCGAACTTAGGTAGAGCTTCATAAATCTTAAAACTAGTCTTAAAAACATTTGTTAATTTTTTATATTTGTATAAAATACAATAAATATAATATAATTTTATCGACTTTTATTCTTTATGTTTCGATAATTTACAGGTTTTTTTTTTAGACTAGGTTCGAAATTTATTCGGAGTTGCATCGATTCAACTTTGTATAATAATAAAATTCTTGCTTCTTATTTTTAGAGGCACAATATTTACCCAAGCAAAATGGGATTTTTTTTCATAAAGAGAAAAACTAAATAAATTACTTCCCCCAAACTGTAAATCTGATTTTATTAGATAGACGTCAAGTGATTATCAATTGTGTGTACTTCGAGATCGAAGAATTGGAGAGACAAGAATACTAATTATTGGTATTTAAGGAGAAAACAGGTAATATTAGTTGCTTTTTGACATGAGGGTTTACGTGTGAATTAGAATTTTATTTAAAATTTTATACTCGACATTGGGATAATTGTCTTTAATAAAACAAGAAGAGAAATAAAACAAGAACTGAATTAATATTTTATAATATGAAAAATAAAATAACATATAAATTTAATTAAAATTGTATTTTTAATCATATACAGAAAATAAAAATAACAAATTTTTAAACACGATACAATTATTGCTCTCAGGTAATTTTATATAATCACATAATGGCATTAATATTTTTCTAATATCACAAACTATAGTTACAAAGACCTCGGAATAATGACAAGCTTTAATACAAGTGTCAACTTTTTTGCAAACAGAAAACACAGCAAGTAGTGTACAGTGCGTCTTGAAATTATATTGTATATTAGATTAGTGTTAACTCAATTTTAACCACTTTTTCAAATTAGTAATTTTACATATTCCATGACACATGAACACATTCCATTAAAGGTACCTGTCCAACATGTGTTAAAGAACTCGACTGAAGAGAAAAAAAGACTATTTACTTTTAGTTTATCATTAATCTGAGTTAAAAATCACGTTTTTCTTTTCATATGTTAAGTTCACAAAGTTTCGTATTTTTTTTTCGGTGCGCACAATAAATTTTTATTATTATTTTCTAGTTTAAATAATTCTATAGAAAAAATAAAATAAAATTAACTTTTGTCATTGTATCTTGAATGATGTGATGTGCTAGAAAGAGATAGCTATATGCACACTACTGCTACTAAGAAAATACGAAACTTTGTGAACTTACTTATACATGTGGTCTAGAAACAAGTATTTTTTTTCACTAAAATTACTTAACTGGGAAATATTACGGAGAGTGTAGTGGCAATTTAATAATAGAACATACTAAAATTACAAATAAAAAAGCGTCTATTTACAAACGTATATTTTATCTACACGTTAACAATTATCTTACAAAATCAAATATTAATAATAATTATATTGATAAAAGAATGAATAAAAACAGACAAAGTTGTCAAGAGATAAAAACTAAAATAATACAATTGAATTATTAAGAACAACGTACATGCTGTTTGAATTTAATTGATCGATTTTATTCCACTATGTTTAACTCAACAATACTCTTAGCGAAACGACATTTTTTTCATGGAATTTTTTCTAAAACCGAAAATTAATTAATTTTGGAATGTACATATTTTCGTATATATATTCGTCTACTACCCATACCCTAATATATCATGGTGTGATTTAAAATGTTGTGCTAATTTAAAACTATAGGACTTACACATATCAGTCCATATAATTATAGTAGACATAAACCTAATCACCGATCATTCCGTTCAGAACCATCTGCTGGCAACACTCGCCTCTACTAAGCTGGCTTGTAGAGACAGACAACCACCCAAATTTTCAGTATTATAATAAATTTAAATTTCCTTCAGTTTCCATCTATTTATCACATTTACTTGTAGGATTTTAAAACAGAACAACAATGAGAGATAAATTTCGTCTTACACTATCAGCGTGTGGATTATTTAAAAATGAACGAACGGAATAACGCAATGACAAGATAGGCGCCTCCGTGAACAGCGGGTCTTATTATAAAAACTTAACATATAAAAAAATATATGCATATATTACAATGATACATGAAACCATTTGAAGACAATTTAGCCAAAATTCAGCTATAATATATTTATACTATATTTTTATCACACACATATGCTCTTCTTTAATCAAAATGTAAATTGCCGTTTATACTATGTTTAAAATTAATAATAAATTTAGAATCCCTACTTAAACGCATTCAATAACTGATAACAACTCCGCCACTCGCTCATAGTTGGCGCTGTCTACATTTCTAGTCTTCCTAGATCAGTTCAAAACACTAGATTGGTATAAAATTTAAAAGCATAACCAATGTAAATAATTTATACTTCACCAAAACCAAAACTAATTCATTTATAACATATTAATTCATAACTTATGCATTCGAGATAACATATTTCAGCCTTTTAACAACTGAGATAGTTTTTTTATTAATTGATAATCTAGTATACAGAGTACGGCTGATTTTCTCAGAACCACAAAAACTATTAGAAAAAAAAGACATATTTAGAAATGACCATAATTACATATTTCAATATCAACATATTATTGACGTGGGTACTTAACAAATTATTTCAAATGGACAATCAAGAGTCCACTCTGAATTTTCAGAAGGATTTGTTTCGAGCAATTTTGTATGGGAATTGATGTCATTTTAGTACCAAATTCGCTCCCAGTGGCGAATCTCAAAAATGTAGAGTAAAATTCGAGATTGGCTCAATCTGAAAAAATTGGCCACTTTCGTAACTGCAAAAATTGTAAATAGTAATTTAAAAAAAATAAAATTATCAACACGCCGTTATTATTCAAATAATAAAATAATTGAAAACATAAAAATAATTAAATTACTAAAATAAAAATATAATAATAATTTGAAGTTTAAAACTGATATGAAAATGTCAATTTGGTATATAGAATGAAAAAAAAACACTTATTTGTATAAAATAATACATACATCCCTTAGCAGATATACCTATAGCTTCAGGAGTAACAGAGCTTGAAGCAAGACTTTAGCAATAAACTATGCTAAGTGTTTCTCTGTTTAATTTAAAGTGAGTTCTTTTCTCAATTAAAATCGCTCGTTAATACCAAGAACGTTATAACTAAAAATGTCTGAAATTATTCACGGATATGATTTAATGAATTTAATACAACGTTACAAGTTTTTAAAGCCATCAAGAATAAGCCAGTCGTTGACAATGCATCTTTATCAAATTCAAAAACATTGAGGGTAGTTTTGTTAACCAAGACTTCAACCTAGCTACGACCATGGTAGCTGCAAACTTTCTAAGCTTTCAATTAAATTATAATAAACCTAATTTTACTTAAATCTTTTGAATTAGTGAAAATGAAGTTATAACACTCTTAGATGAAACGAGCTATTAATGTTGTTTCTAACAATAAGTCCAAACTAAACCTCTCATTGGCACAGAATGCAAGAGAGCGCAACTGGCAGTCGCACACCGGCGCCATGCGAATGAGCGGCTTAATCGTACGCTACCCACACAATGACCTGCACTCATACCTGAAGATTAAAAAAAAATTAAATAAAAATATATTGCAGTTAAAAAATAACCATTTCCCCAAAACAAAAAAAAACATATTAGTTTTCATTCATAAATACATATAAATTGTCCCATAAACGATCCTCGACCCTTTCCTACCACTCTTGATGGTATTATTATTATCGATGTCTTTTTTTACCAAAACACATTAAGGTTAAGCGAGACCTATTCAACTTTAGTTTCGAGTGTGAGGTGAGGAAAACTTGAAGAGGACAAATAATACACGAACCATAATATACTTATCCCGCATAAATTATTATTGACATATATAAACATTTGTTAGTATACAATAATATATAATAATGAGAGACATACGAAAATAAAAGTTCTACGCTTAAGAAATTATTTAAAATAATAATAATAATAAATTGGAATTAATTCGTTTTAAACTTAGAACTTTTCAACCACCCAATACGACCTCTTAAGCTTAAAAAATATACATACATACTATATACCATATATAATATTATTGCGTTATTATAAATAACATATGAAAGTAAACCTGCCATTAAAGACCGCCAAGCACGTGCCAGTAAATTACACACACAATTAAACACGCATATTTCACACTATTACTGAAATAAGATTTGAAAAAAAAAACCCCATTGATTTGAAAATAAAATCTGTCATTTGTACGTAATTGTATAGAGTGGGGAATCGTTCAGTGAATAGGATAGCGCTAGCATTTTCTAGAGTTACTATTACGTGTATGGTGGTCTTAATCGATGAGTCCTACGTAAGAACGTAAGGCGTCTCGAGGAAAGTTTAGATGTTTAGTAGACGTGGCATTTTGATTATGAGAAAGATGAATAAGTATAGAATATGAACTAAACATTTTTAATTTTCTCCAAATAATAAAGGAATATGTCATATAATAATTAACATTCACTTTTACTTTACATTATAAATATGACTCATGGTAAACGGATTTAGCTTTAACATAAACTTCATAATCAATTAATTACATGTTCAAAACAAATATTTAAAAAGAATAATATCTTTTGCTTACTTCGAAAGAGATAAATAAAATTATAATGTACACATAGCAATATTCAAATGGATACAATTTTTTTGTAGGTATATAAACGATAGAAAGAGAAACGATCGCGGTGTCGAGAAAGGCAAAGGAGATATCTGCATCCCTTTCGCACATGCCTCAACTTCGACAAATGAACGCAGGCAACATGACAAAAATATAGTTATCTCTTTCTAATAATTGTTACTTCCAATCCAAAGTCGAATCTGTATCCATTTGAAGATTGTCTTTTGTACAATACTCTAACTTTTTCTTTACCATTTACGTATTTATTTTTGCGATATAAGCAAACAATATATAACTATATAATGGTTTTAGTATGCTTCAAAAGTTCATAAACATATTTGAAATTGAATTTTAGCACTCAAAGTGAAGCGCTTATAGATCCGCTTCGAAATATTTTTACCTCAATCTAAGTCTCGCAATTTATATTTGTTCAAACGCATAATATAAGCCAATCTGATGCTTCGATTAATCATTAGTGAATTAAGCCTACTATACACTGGCGTAGTATTACCTGTCGTGGTGTTTGTCTAACACATATTCTTTTAATCTCCGCACTAAATGTTCAGATAATTGTGTCACTTCAGGCCATTGTTTCAGTACCATTACGCCTATCATTACAGCCAAACATGTTGTTAGAACGCGAACTCTGAAATTGCAATTTGTTTTTTTACATACACTTGTCTGCGTGTAACAGTCGCCTCCACTATGCCGGCTGACGTGACGAGTGTGTGTTCTATCCAGATTGACAGGGCACACTAACTAATATAACCCAAAACCCGATTCGTTATAACTATTTCTCAGACTAAACATTTATATTAACCTAATATTACGCATTACGCATATTATTCATTCAAACAAAACCAAGTCTCAATGTAGTTTTAGAAACAAAAGTTGACTTATGACAAAAAATTCGTGGCTAAAATTAGCTACGCACCTAGTCCGCAGAAAGGGCATGGCAATTCCCGCAGCAGTGGCCACGAGTAGAAGTGCGAGTTGCAACAGAGTGAGCGCCACATTCAGCAGCTTCACGAGAAGCAGTCGAGGCGGAAGCGCATGAGCACCGCCCGCCTCGCCCCCACTCGCCGCACCGCCGCCCGCGCCCCCTCCAGCCATCCACTGCTCCAACTTACTGATCTGAGGCACGATTATTATAATTATTTCAGCACGCTGAGAGATTACTTATCATTCATTCTTTAAAAAAAGAAATGACTGATGAAAACGAGCCTATAAATTTAGTATACTTACTTTAGTTTGGCATAGATCTAAAGCTTCATGTATATCACGTATCCTTTCTTCGCTTTGATATTGAACTTTCTCTTCGACGTCTGTGAGAGCTTGTTTTAAATTTTCCACCTGTTAAAAAATTATGTTTATATAAAGTTTTGACAGAAGCACATCAAATATTATGCAGTCATTTGACCTATCGTCATTTCACAAAGTGTATCCCTCACTCTAGTAAAAGTTTTTTTTTGTAGGTATATAAGCGATAGAAAGAGAAACAATCGCAATGTCGTGAACGGCAAAGGAGATATTTGCATCCCTTTCACACATGCCTCAACTTCGACATGATAAGAATCTAGTAATATTTTTCTAATGTTTGTTTCTTCCAGTCCAAAGTCCAATCTGTATCCTATTGAAGCTTGTCGACTGTACAGTGATAGTAGTGAAATCCTTTAAAATATTTGAAAAATGTTCTCCAATAATACCTCATTTTGGTGTAATTCAGTGAGATCATTGATTTGCTCCTCCAATCTCTCCGATTTGAATCTCTCCTCGTTCAGCGCCACGGAGAGGTCGGACACATCTGTTGACAATTTCTGAAAATAAAAATAAATTAGTATTATAGTCATATACATAAACATATATGCGCACAATGTATTGACTTCAAGCTATCACTTTGACAGTTCAGAACAACACTTTAATAAAAGTTCCATCCTCGTCGCCACTATTAAGTTTAAAACAAAGTTGTAACAATGTAATGCTTTATTGTACTAGGTAGCATGACAAGTGAGTGTTGTGCGAATCTTAAAACTACCTACATTTTTACAAAAATGTAAAATAGGCATTGATATCAATACACAATATTAAGCTAACGTTAAAGTCCAATTCCAATCCAATACATCTCACCTTAAGCGCTTCCAATTTCTCTACAATTCTATCGTACTGCTCTTTGCGCTCCCGCAATTCGTTTAATATGGGATTCAACGAGAACGTCGCATCCGTCATGTTGTTCGACGCGCCTTGAGTTGGATATCTGAAATACAATTTGAAAACAATTAGTTTACAATAAGCCAGCACTCACCTATTGTTAATTTAGAATGCTGAATAAGTGGAGATAACTGCCACTATGTAACAATCACTCCCCACTATGCTGGCTACCTTACATTACACTCAAATAGTTCTAAGCTAATCCCAAATCCACGGTCACTGCTACAAATCTGTCTACTTTCAAAAAAAAAAACTCACGGTCCTCCTTCACTAGTGACAGAAGAACTAGGTGATGCTTCTGGTGAATATTTATGTTGGGGCGAATTAGCCGCTCTGGGTAAGGTGGACCCTCGTGGCTGACCACCGGATTCTGTCTCCGAGGCTCTCGAACCTTCCGATGACGCGTTAGCTGCAAGTTGTAGACTAATCAACACACTTATATTAAAAAATAATAATTTTGTTTTCGCTTTTCACCAATAGGTTCGCATTCGAGTCATAAGCTGTAAGTCACGCATTATAGATCCTATTTATTTCCCACGTCATTAGTTAAGATTATTGTTTCAAAAATTAATCAAAAATGCGTGTTTAAGAACAACATCACAGTGAAAGCGATATTATTATTTTTTTCAAATTGTTAATAATAGCATCTATTTACCTCTCAGTTCCGCGTGTTGTGGGGCTGGCGTGCAAAAACGAGACAAAACAATAAAGCAAACTTACACAATTTGTTAAAGCTAATAACCAGATTCTTTTCTTTTTGTATAATATAAAATATTCAATAAATTAGGATTTAAATAATTTCAAAGAATTCATACAATTTATTATAGCATTTGCTTTAAATCGACCTTTCGAAAGCTTTGCAGTATCACAGCGACGATGACGGCTGCAAAGCATTCGAAAATTAATCAAAATAAGCGTTTCAAATTAGTTAAATCCTTCTTAGTATTTTCGGCCAAATTTATAAATTTAAACTTAAGCTAAATAACATAATAGAACAAAAATATACTCAAAACAAATCACATTTTTTGCATTTCCGGCAGCTTCTAAAGAACATCACGAGTTTATGTTAAACATTTGAAAATATGTCGAATCTATTTACACGTACACGTACAAAACTTGCTTCCTTGACATTGGTCTTTAACTGAATGTTGTTATCTGTGATTATCTCATTATCGTTCTTACATAATTTACGGCTCTATTCTCGTGTTGACAGAAACGATCACAAATCAATACAAACGCCAATTGAGACAGTCTTACTTTAGAATGATTTAACGTTAATGTTATTTTTGAGATAACAACGACAGTCATTCCTTAACATTTCAGAGTTATACTTAATATTCCGATCTAACAATCAAATGGATATATCCGTAAAATAGTTATTACAAATAAATAAAACATCGAAATAAGTGACATAAATTTTTAGTTCAAAAATATTATTGAAATTACATTAAAATATATAAAGAACGAAAATAAAGATATTATATTGGTTTAAATATATATTATTTACATTTTTTTCTGAATTAAAATTCAGTTTTTTTTTATTAATATTTTATGTGCAGGCCATGATTGAGTTTCTTGTGGTATTCTTCTCGACATACGCCTTTCAGAAGCCATAAATTCATAAAATATTGGATTTATTGTGCGAATTTTAAACAAGAATATGCCAGTTCTGAATTGTATAATACAATAGTGAGTGATTCACTGTCCATCTCAAATTTATCTCTGATATAAACATATCTATTACCTTCGCTGTATACTAACTTATCATATTTAGTCATATTAATGAAAAATAGATATATATTAGCGCGTCATATGACCGCATTCCGTCTTATGTTAAGCCAGAGCGCGAACCATTAACGTTTACTATCCAGGTTCAGAGTCCTAGTAACATGGTAAGACCTACAAAATCGCAATTTTACAAGAGAACGATTTAAAGTTGTTATTATGCATAATTCTTCATTGTTGTATTGAGTATATTAGAAACCATATATTTTAAAGCCATTTCAACCAGAAAAAAAAAACGAAAATTACTAAAATATTAGTTTCGACTATTCCAATAGAATCATAAGCTGTTTATTCCTATTAACTAAGAGATTACGTTTAAAGTAAATAAATAGTACAACGATACAGACCGGCCAACTGGGCAATATTATCGGCTGAACCGAATCGGTTTGATCTCGAGAATAGGTGCGCAAACTCCCGCGGCGCCGCCATCACGCTACCACCCAATCCCGTTATGCCATCACGGATGTTACCGCCGACATTCCTGTAAATTAGATACATCTTTTAAATTTACTACCATACAAAGTAGCTATCACCACCGCTATGCTGGTTTAGTGACACGAACGTGCACCTGGTTTACAAAACACACCAGCAAGATTGTATTAAAAAATATAATGGCACTGCCCCAAAATGGCAGACTGTAGTTAATTTAAAAAAAAAAGTTTATTCATAGATAAATAGGATACAACAAGCTTATAATAACATCCAGACCGTAGAAATATAGAGAAACTAGCTTTTACCTGCGGCTTCGCTCGCATTTAAGTCATTAAATAAGTATCAGAGATCATTCCAAACAGCTGAAACTATAGTCAATTGGGCACTATAGTAAAAAATAAATTATTTTTTAAAATAAAAAGTATCCTATGTTACTTCTAGTACCTCCAAAAATGTGTGTACAAAGATTCATGATGATCGGTTGTTGCGTGAAAACGTAACAAACAAACTCACACTCACATTTATATAGTAGGGAGCGATATAGTAGAGAGAGATTTTTAAATACAATCCCATGACGACTACACTAATTATCTGTAACAGCCTTGAATATACAGCACCTACAATTATGATATAAATAAACTAAAAACGCTTGTACATACTTGAGCCCCTGTCCCATGTCACGTAACACTTCTCTCGGTTGTCTGTGCGATTGTCCGCTTGTTCCATGTTGCTGAAACATTATGTAGAGTTTAAAATCCGTAAAGTGATCTCATCGAGATTGCTTAAAACTAGACAGCGCTTAAAACGAACAGCAATTGTCTCATGGACAAAAATTTAATTTAACATGAGAAGTGCGGACACGTGTCTAAGTGCGGTCACATGTCTAAGTGCGGTCACATTAAGCAATAATAATAACGAATTTCACTTATAAATATGAATATACAATGCAAATATTACCTCCCAACTCTTAATTCTTTTATTATAACCTTCGAGTTTTTTTTGCAACTGAGCGATACAATGCGCGCTTTTCTGATTTTTCTTCTCGAACACAGCCTTAATACGTTGCAGTTGTTGTTTGTCGGCGTTCGCAGCCAGTTTTAAATATTCATTTACATTATCTGTAATAGAGATATTTATGAAAAATGTCTCCGCAAACAAAGCTCGCTCCCACTATGCCGACGTAGGTTATTCTTGTTGTACTAAGTTCATAGTTGTTATAGATGCACTCACCATCCCTGATAGTCTGTTCTAATCGTATCAAATCCTTCGTCCTTTCAATTTTCATATTAAGATGCGAAATTGCATTCGCAACTCGAGTCGACGCCGCTGTACTGTTGTCGGCGTCATCTCCTGCAAAAGTCATTTAATTGTAAGCCGAGATTTGTTGAAATGGAGCTGATATAAGTTAATTGAACTTTAACACTCACAAATCTATAATATATGATAGTATTGAATTGGATCCCACCTAAGAGTATTGCTTAGTGAGAGACCATCGAAAATCATATGGTTACTTTATTTTAATAATAAATAAATTTAAAAAATATATATATCGCAAATGTTTATATTTACCTTGAAGCGAATATTCTCCATCCTGACCTATAATAAAACGAAATAAAAATTATTTAACTATATTGAAGTGACCACACACAATAAAATATTTTTGTAAGTAATATTTGTAAGCTATCTTTTTCACAACTACCTTACAATGTTACTAGTACGAGGGAGATAGATAAAACATCCTTAGATACTCTTCTTTCGTTAGGCGCAATTACGTCACACGAATTCCATGATTTTTGACTAATCACTTCACGGGTGTTATGCTTCAAAATACATATTACCGCGAACAACAACTGAGCTAACAACCTTCAAAAGTCTACATAAAAAACAAAAGACAGCCGAGATGTTTCTACAAAAAAGAAACCTTATATATTCGGTTGGCTGGTAGAAAATGCCTTATTATATTTGTAAAACTTTTGCCCATAAAGCGTTTTCTCTTTCACACAATCCCATACAAATGACAAGGATAAAAATTAATTTAAAGGTATTATCGCTAACCAATCACAATCGTCTTAGTGGATACAACTTAATACTTACTCCTATAAGCAGGTGATCCATAATCGTCGCTCGAAAGATAAGACACATTGGGACTAAATAATGTTGCCGAATAATCTGCACCAATTAGTCCGCTCATTACTTTCTTCTGGGGCGAATCTTCAAGACTAAAATAATAACAGTGTCTTTATTAGTACCTATAAAACAAAATTAATGTAAAGTAAATTATTTAAAATCATTTTGCTTATAATTCCCGCTACATCAGGTCGATGAAGGAAAATAACCTCCATCAACATTCAATAACTTATCTTCGCATTCGCACTTCACGTGGCATCATCAGGATACGTATGGTCGCTTCGGCTTCGCTTCTAAATCGAAATGAATGTATTCTATATAAATATAACTAAGATAAATCAACTCGGTATTATTTCTTAAAACATTCACTGCTCAGTGCCTAGTTAACTTATCTTGGTAAACAATTGACAGCAGGGAGTCATTAATAGGCTCCCATTGGCTACTTTGTTAACATGTAATGTATTTTAGATCACACCCATTAATAAAATAAATATCTCGCTGACTTCCATCACTTACTCTCTAGATCCAGTGGAAGTGTTAGCTGTACCAATAGGACTGCTGCCAAGGTCCCGTGAATGCGATTTGACATGGTGTATGGCCCTCTCGCCGTGACGTGATGGGGCGTTTGATGATTGATCCTGGAATATTAGAATCAGCATAAAATTGATTATGGTGCACTATATTGCTTAAATTATATGTTATAATTATTCTTCCCAGATATATGATCGTGCTCTTTGGGAAAAAAAAATTATCTGTATTTTAAAATCTGAACTCTGTGCGTCTGTACAATGTAATAAATATTATAATAAAAACAAATATATTATACATACAATGCCTTGACCCCAGACTGGGTTTAACCTCTCCTAGGCTATGTTTATATGCGCGAGATAGCACAAAGATAGCGAAACCGGAAAACAAATGTGTTTTTATTTTGAGCTCCTTAAATACGACATAATAAATTTACGTTTTTTATGCCCAAATATTAATATGTCCATAATATAATTCTGCATCTCATGAAAAAAACAATTTTTCATTGGTCTCTGAGATATTAAATACAACAACGAAGAATTAACACAAACAAACTAAAAAGTAACAACTTTAAAATGCTCTCATGAAAAAATGCGATTTTGTAGATCCTGTCAGGTTAATATAATATGAAATGAAAATCATTTATTAGCATAGGCACTAAAGGCGCGCGCTTGTTCATCGTCGAAGAAGACCACAAGAAACTCGTCAAATATTCAGTGCAGTATATACTTACACTTATATGATGCACATTAGAGGGTGATTGAACTCTGGACCTTATCACCGCATCGTCAGTGACAACCGGCGGATCCCGTGTCAAGTCCGTCGTCGATGGTGATTGACTCCTGCTAGACCCCTTACTATGTCCATGGATCACTTGTAACGTATCCATTTTATTATTAAAAATTCACTAACTAAGTATTTAAAACAAAATTGTAAATCACAGATATTTTTTAAAAAATAAAAACAGGAACTAATTGCGTTAGCGTTTTGTTATTGCTCTTTTTTTTGTATTTTAAAATTAAATTAATGGGTCTAGCTCGTCCATGTTTTCCATCTTCCTAATTCCTCATCTGCAAATTAAAAGAATTATTCATTAATTATTTGTAGATACAAACCGCTACATTAGTACAACACTCAGATTTTTAGCCTTTTCCTTACTTATTAATAATAATTTGATCGATTATATATGAAAATATTATAGAAGTAAAAGTCGAGACCATACTGGTTCCTCCCTATGGAGATCCATCTATAAGCAAAACCCAGAAGTCCTTGTTTGGAAAAACTATTACGCAAATCTACGGAGCGTTTTTAGTGCAGCTCGTCACCGATAGTGTCGCATTCGATTCTTACCATGCGAAAAAAATCGGCGTATTATGCATCATTTATGTCATTGTCGTTCTCATTTGCTATATAGATATAACTCAAAATCCTTTTTCACTATGAACTTTTTATATTATAATAAATAAAGAAACGTTGTTCCTTTTATTTAATAAAACTTTATAAGTTCGTATAAAAAACAACATCAAAAGAATCAGTCCCTCTTGTACACAGCGTACGAGTTCTCACGGTTATAAAATTAGATCAAGTTCCATATTAAAAGATAAGCGAGGAGCGGAATAAAAATATCAATTTTATTATAATATTCATTAAAATATTAATATAGATTCGACTATAAACATATTAAATTTAAGTATTTTAGAAACTGTGCCACGCGGTTTCGCCTACGCACCCACAGTTCGGCCTTTCTCGGCAATGTTCGGTCCGCCGCGTCATATCCCTTTTCGTTATTTCCGCTCTGTGTGCTTGTTTACAATTTGGTGGATTGGTTGACGTTTATAGTTACTGTACCACTGTATATGAATTTTAACATGCTGTTATAATATAGTCTATAACAGTTTATCTAAGCAAAAAACTCTCCAAATTTATAATATTGCATATATGCCGATTAATTGTCAATTATCATTCATATATAAGTTTTAAAACAACCCGAAAAAGTCTAACTCAAAGTAAATTATATTATGGAGTAATTGATAACCTCGCCGACCCACATTCTAGTTTGATTGACCTTTGACATATGAGGGGCGTTCGTTCTATACTGTAGACTGTAGAGAGTATAAGTGGTACTTCAGCCCCAATTTAATTATTTAGAGCCTGTTTTATCATAAAAAAATAATACGTTCGAATTTACATATCGACTACAGTTAACAAATGATACAGATGCGACGTTCACTTCTGCTATGCCTGCTTTAGAAGATAAATGTTTGTCATCCAAATTAAAAGAGCACTGTGCTCTTGTGATAACAAGCTTGACAGTGATGGTACTATCATGGGACAACAGACTAGTTATTACAACCACTAGCAAGTCTGCAACTCAACAATTACAAAAAAAAAAGTCATAAAGAGGAATCTATTTCAGCTTTTAATAGTATGCTCTTCTTAAGTGTTGAACTTAAGAGTGCGTGAGTGTAGACAAGTTATACAAAATGTTTGTATACAGAATAAAGTTTTCATTTTTTACTGAAATGAGATTTGACTTAAATTCATGTATAATGGACTTGAACGATTACTTTGACACTGGCTGAATTATTTCGTTCCTAACACCTCGGGTTCGTGGTCACGGTAAAACTGATTGTCACCACTGAAAACAGAGAATATATAAATGCGAAAACTAGTAAATATTAGTGTTCATCGAAATATACAGAAAGACAAAAACAAACTCGAAAAAAATTCCTAGTAAAAATTGCTCGTAAATCACTTCGTTAGTCACCAGGCGTAACTCGTCCATCTGACGTATCAACACAATTATATGACTTGGTGATGCAACGAGATGGGCAACGAACTTATATCGTACTATGATAACCTCTTGTCGCAATCTCAATTAGGCGGATGTTTAAATAGGGGTAAAATTAGACATAGTAACCATGGAGAGTCTCAGGGCTTAGTTTTCTCACCTTTATTAGTCTTGTCTAATAATTACGTCCTTGTAAACCTAATAATGTAAAAAGAGCAGAGGAATGAATGTTATGTAAATATCCGGCTCGAAGGACCATTTTATGTAGGAAACTTAGTTACCCTACACCTTTGAATTAAAAAGTTCAAAATTGTTGAGTTTATTTTTAACTCACAAAGTTTATAGTATATTATAATCAATTGTTATACCGCCTTATGTGTTAATAATTTGTAGTTTATTTAATACTTCTTAAATATTAGTAATTAAGATACCATATTTGTGTTTATTGTACGGTATTGAGACAAGTGAGAAGAATATGATTTCAAAAGAACATAAATAGGTTTCGCAATCCACACTTGAATAGATACATCGTGGAAAAAGTTAGTATCAATCCGGTGCAATTGAGCAATCAGAAATAAAATTCCCACGCTAATCAATAAATGGACATTTTAAAATAGATTTCATCGAATTTAGAAATTTATTATTTAATACGAACACTATTGTGTTTCTCTTGTTTCTAAACGAATAGCTATAGAATATTTTGTTTTGGCACACCAGCTCAATTTACAAAGTAATAAATGTCATACGTCAGGTCAATAACAGGCCATACGTCAAGCCTATTGTACTTATTTTTAAATCACAATTTAAAGTTGATTGGTCATTGAATAGAGGTTGAAATAGATTGCGAAGGACATTATAATAATATTGATATTATATTTCATATTCGTCTATTAATTTTTAGTAAGCACTATATCATAGTAAAACTCGGAACTGCTTAGAGATATATATATAGTTTACATTAGGATCATGAACATAACAATACGCAATTTGTGGCTAATTACTCCCAAATTCGCCGCTGATTCACTCATTAATTCAGCAAAGAACCGTCAGTTTGTTATGCACCGCGCTGATTGCTACGAAGAATAGACCGATATCTAATGTAAGCATACAACAGTAAAAATTTCCTAACTAAATCCAACGCATTTTCCTACTTATTAAACAAAAAATACATAACAAAAGATTTAATTTACTCAAAGTTGACGTAAAAAAGCAATCGTATAAAACTTCCTCATTTTGCGAGGGAAAGTTTTTTTTACTTGTAATTCGTTATCGATAATAGTCAAGACACAGGCATCTTATCACATATTCTTTATAACAATGTTTATATAAGATATCTATTTTCCATTTAATATAGATACTTTAAGATCGGAAGTCTAGATATTTTATAACATTCGATAACGAACTAGAAAAAAAACTGATAGACCAACACTAGTGTAAAGGTGAATGATTCATTTTATATGTATACAATCTTAATGCTCTTATGCAGGTTAAGAAGTTTATTAAGCTATAGCTTCTTTTAACATCTGGTGGTCGCCTCTACAAGCTGAAAATACTTAAGAAAATTTTAGGTTTTTAACATTTATTCTGTCACTGCTATCTTTCTTGTTTTTTCTGATGCATTGTGATAAATACATTTTCAATTCATTTTAATCTGGTTTATTATTACACATCAGTATTTCCAAAAACTTTATCAACGTCAACTTACAGCAATAGCAGTGGGCCAAATGACTGTTCAACATTTAATGTAGTTATACAAAAATTAATAAACGATATGATAAACTATTCTCAAATTAATAATTTTCAACTGCTTTTGGTCTCGTCTCTCAATTGTTTAATTGCTAGTGTTCATTTAGTAACTACGAATGAAATGGAAATTTAAAAAATAAGCCTGAACGACGAACACACCAATCGTATTGCTTGAAATTCCTATCCTTATTTATTAATTTGTTAATTACATCATTGGTCCATTAAAATATTGATAAATACTTGTAACGGACGTGGTTATGTGGTAGGAAGTACACGTATGGAATAAAATAAATACAGTATCGACCATAGTGGATAAAACGAAAAGATCGACATCGGCACTTTTATAACCGATGCTACCACAGAGCATGAGTCGCTTCCACTAAGCCTTTACCAGACGAAAATAACAAACTAAATAACATCGAATACGTATCACCCAATAAATGATGATTTCAAACTTGGATACTTCTAGAATCTAGTGTTCAGGGGGGCTATTCTGGTATATCCGAAGTTTCGTGATACGGTCGTCACCTCTGTAGCTTATGTAAATTTTGACATTAAGCCCGTCAAAATTCCTGTCAAATATCCGTAAAATAATCGTTGTGTGGCCTATTCGTTGTTGTCAAATCCGTAATTTCGTGAATGATTACAGGCCCGTAAGTGTTCCTGAGTAGGAAACGTTCGTATTTTCGTCCGAAGTGCGCCTGAGTAGCCCCCCTGTACCGATTCCCAGGCAGAGATTTTTTTTGCAATAACTGAATACTATGAAGTAAAAGGTTCGTAGCGTTCTTATACTGACATATCTATAAAACAGGAGATATTTTACAAGACAAGCGTACGTATGTATGTATTTAATTAACAGTAAATATTGAATTTCGTTTTAGCATTTACGTTTCGGTATAAAACCTAATTGCCCTTTGTTTGCCTTAATTAACTTCAGGACGTAAACAAAGATCGGTACATACATATATACTCGTACATATAGTTATACTTAAATATTTCTCGTTAATCATTATTAATCATATCATTGTTCAGAAGCGAACTTTAAAACAGTGTAGATACTTAATTGTATGCAAATTACAAACAATAGATTAGTATCTGTTAAATTAGTTTTTATATCAGTTCTAACAATAATATATAATCAAAACGTTATGACCGGATATAACTTGTCAAGCTGTACTGAGCATGCATTTGTGTGGCTAAAGATATACCTAGACAGAGGATCATATGCCTGCCCATTGTATAGAAAAACCGTTTTCACGTTGTCTGTTCATAAAGTTTATTATTTACGTCTAGAGGGACAATTACTATACTTTATTATCAATAGTGATAGTTCACAAATCTTCTATATAACACTAGATTTACCAGCTTAAATATACCTATTTCTACCAAAACCAAAAAAGTATATATTTGTTACAAATATATATAATAAAATAATATAAAATTCATAAAACTAATTCTTCTGTTATAAATTAAAGAAGATTAGAAGAATTAAAGAAAATGTTACACACAGTAGGAATTTTAATTTGATCTTGCAAGACCAGTCATTTTGACTGGTCTGGTAAATCTAGTGATAATCATGTTTGTTGGTAGATTTGGTCCTGAGTAGATCCCTGAACTAAAATTCGAATAACAAACTAGTACTTAAATACTATACCTTGACATTAAATTAGCATACCCATAGTTATAGTGTATCAAGGACGAACACAACAGAAACGTAGTACACACATTTAATTTAAAAGCCTCCATACGATTCAGCAACGTGTTAATTTTGATTAATTTAATCTTACTCGTGAGTAACCTCAGATATCAATATAAAACAACTGACTATCTAACTGTATCAAGAAATAAAAAAATTCTCAGAAATAATCAATAACTGTTAAGATTTCTTATCACAACAACCTCTATTGTTTCCATGAATCACAATTATGGTATTTTAGTGAGTTCATATAGAAACAACGTTTCATACTAAGTGTCTAATTATGCTAATTGCCCATAGGACTGTGAGGAATTTTATTTGGGGTTATTGGATTTTATTGACTTCATTACTGTCTGTAATTATATACAGACAGTCACACCCTCTGTTGCACACTATTGAAGGAATTGATATCAAATGAATACTACAAAGTTAAGGTTAAATTTACATTACCATAAATATAGTGAATCAATTTTTTTTATAGAAAATAGTCAACATGTTTAATTTATTATATATTAGCATAGATAAATTCTCAAAACAACATTCATCTATATCTTTAAGATCTAAACGAAACCTCAGTCTAGCCATGACCTTGAATGCAAAGCTTTCGACCTGTCAGATTAAAATAATAGACTGTACTGAGAATAATTAAGTCTGACCTCATTACATTCTGAGATTTTGTCCATGTATGTCTGTCTTTTATATTGTAATGTTTAAACTTAGCATAATAATGGAGAATTGGACAAGTATAAAGCCTATGAAGCGACCTACTTACATTTTGACATTGCTAGAAATGCTTAATAACATCTTTCAATGAAATGTTTTAAATTCTAAACACAATATTTTATTAGAACAGCCATTCTCAAAATGTGTTCCGCAGGCTAAAATACTGCAAAAAATACCTACCAAAGGGAGATTATAAGGTTACATCTAAATATTCCAACTAAATATGATTATTCATAAATACATATAAATCAGTTTTTTACAATTATATTAAGGCTTTTTCCTTCGCCAAAAAAGTTTGAGAACCGCTGTATTAGAGAAATGTCTGAATCAGAGAAGTGTTATTTATGTATTATAATATTATTGTATTATTCAATTCAGTTCAGCTTCATATGATTCATTATTTGTAATTTCAATAAGGCATATTAAATTCAAGCATTGATTCATTTAGGATGTAAAAGAAACAATGGAATATTTACTATCTTGTTCTGACTATGGTGACTACTCTCAAAAATAAAATTAGTTGTAACATGTTTGTGAATAACCCCAGATAAAATATTAATATGAAAACTTTGTATTTTAGTTTGTTAATTACAGTAATTTATACTGACCTCCAAATTAGACTATGTTGTTTAAAAAAAACTATTACATTTATACTTAGTCAAATAAACAAATGAACAAAGGATTAACAAGAAATATAATCTTTAAGAGCTAGGTATTAATTATCTTTCAAATACAAATGCAATGATGTATTTAAAAGTACAGTATTACCTTTAACAAAGCAAAACAAGTATAATATGCAATTAAATAAATAACAGTAAATGAATTCTCTGTAATAGCCTGTATCAGTGACTCAGCTTTTGTGAGTGCTAAGTACCTGATGGTGAGAAGGTCATGAGTCACACAGGGCGGATAACAGGCAGGCCAATACCCAATATTTATAAGTTAGTGTTAATGCACTATCCACAATGCGGGTGCTTGCACTGGCACATATCCAATCATCAAGAATGGGCCTTGGATTATTACATTAAAACGTCACAATAAGGAAGCTCAATAATGTTATTACATATAATTCCGATATACTACATATAACCTCGAACAACGTATGATTATATCTATTCGGCTGCGACGATAATAATAACAATAGTGATCCCCGAATCGCAGCTAAATCCTTAACTCGAAAGCCGTCGGTAATGAGCAGTGAATACTAACAATCGATATTATGCGCGTTACTAAGGCCAACTAATTTAATATTAATTAAACTTTATATTAGTCTTAATAAATTACACACTATAGTGAACGAATAAATGTTGGATTAGTAACAAATAAAAATTTGATCCACACTTACATATAGATTTATTTCATTGTCACAAATTACAAAAGTATTATATAAATCACTGTTAACATTTATAGTAAAGAAATTAACAAGTAACATTAAGAATACTACAGTTCTATTTTGCGACAAGAAACTGAGAAAACAATAGACTTGAGTCCGCGAATAGAATAGAAAAAGACGTCTGTTTGCGGCTGGTGCCGCGCACTGCCATGTCTGCCGGAAGATGGCGCTTTCGATGTGTAGAAATAATCATAGACAAGACATTACGTTTTATATTTTTAATAACAATAATCAACTATTATTAAAAATTATAATATTTATATTAATCGAGTGAAATATTTTAATGGTATTCCAATATAAAAAATATAATTAATAGAATATTTTTCATTACTATAACTTGAATAATATTAAAATGGTGTTTTACTGATTGCAGAATGATTTATTATTGTTAATAACACGAGTTAAAATGCTACATTTAACTATTTAAAATAGCTCATAGATTAAAAATTAAATCGTGAATGTTGCCATCACAAAATTAGTAAACAGCTGTGTTTAAAATAGCGCCATCTATCCATAGCTGAGTGAACAATTAAGTTGCGCTATCTCACTCGCTCTTGCGAGTCTTCCGCGGTCGAACGGTTCAATGACTTTGGCGACCGGTTTCTATTTTCTCTCTGGTTCTATCGGTGGGTCCGTCGGCTCGAGTCGCGAGAGGTCTTTGTTTGCGTTTTACGTTCGCGTCGCGCGGTATCACGGCACCATCGTTTCCGCGACGGAATGCGCCCGCATCAGTGGAAGCGTGGGTCAGTCAGCTGTCGGATTATGTGAAATGGTGTGTAGTGCGTGGCAACGAGAAGTGCAAGTGTAGTGAGGTGAAGTGTGATCGTAGGCTGGCGAGCGAGGTGCGCCCAGGGGCCCGAGCGGCCTTTGCCATGACCGGCGATATGCCGCATGGGAGCGCAGATGCGCTCGAACGGGCGCTTCTGCGCTTCCAGAATGACGGGGCACTGCCTCCGTTGGAGCCGGGAGCTCCGGCGCCGCCCACGACGCAGCCGCCAGACAAACGCCCGCCCGTGGCTGCGGCGAGCCCCGAACAAGTGATGAAGCTCTATATGAATAAACTGACGCCATACGAACACCGCGAGATATATGGTTATCCGCAGGTGTACTTCATTGGCGCGAACGCCAAGAAGCGACCGGGGCTTATCGGGTTCCCTAATAACTGCGAGTATGACAACGAACACGGCTCTTACATCCACATACCGCACGATCACGTCGCATACAGATATGAGATGCTGAAAGTGATCGGCAAAGGTAGTTTTGGGCAGGTGGTGAAGGCTTATGACCATAAGAAGCGAGAGAACGTCGCCCTGAAGATGGTGCGCAACGAGAAGCGCTTCCACCGGCAGGCGCAGGAAGAGATCCGAATTCTGGAACATCTTCGCGAGCAAGACAAAGACAACACGATGAACGTAATTCATATGTTCGATTCGTTCACGTTCCGAAACCACACGTGCATAACGTTCGAGCTGTTGTCAATCAACCTTTACGAGCTCATAAAGAAGAACAAGTTCCAAGGGTTCAGCTTGCAGTTGGTGCGCAAGTTCTCGCATAGTTTATTGCAATGTCTGCATGCGTTGAACAAGAACCGCATCATCCATTGTGACATGAAGCCGGAGAACGTGCTGCTCAAGCAACAGGGTCGCTCTGGTATCAAGGTCAGTACAGTATTTTTTGTTGTCGTTCAAAAACCTCAATAATAGTTCTTTAAACTCGTAAAGTGTATTGCACTTGTGATGGTTAAAATACGTTGTTTAATTTATCGGCTGGATGGATTCGGAACACCTGTCTCAAAAGCGGCCAACGGCTAAAATCAATAAGAAGCGTCATTTGAGTAAACAGGAGGCGAGCGTGTGCGTAGAGCTTACGATCAGCTGGCCACACCCGCCCCGCGCCCCGTATTTACGCTCAGGATATAGGGTACTAGGATAAATAAAATATCTCTGTTTCTCTTAATTTTTTATTCACAAAATATACATGAACAAACTTAAATAATCGTTGCAAAAACTTATACGACTGTCGACGTTTCTCATTTCCATGCCGAAAATATCTATCTTTGAACTTCCCTATGTTTATTTCGTGATTGTGATTAAAATATCACCTATCTACGTCAACCAAAACACAACCTCGTGATTCTAAAATTGACAATATTGGCACAGACATTTAACCTATTTATTCTGATATTAGAAATTGCTATTTTGAACTGAGAAATAAAATAATTCATAATATATAGTTAATCGGTATCTAATTGTGTAAACACTTAAATATTACGAAATATTGTAAATAAAATTGATACTAAAAAGAAATATTGCGTAGAAAATAAAAGGCGAGGTTTTGTTTTGAAATCGTCGAATAATACACAGTAGGTCGTTGTAGGCAACAGATACTGACTGCACTGTGCGATAAGATAAAATAATGCCACATTGAAAATGTTTTGCTCATGCGGCTAACGGTCCTGTCGTGGACTCGTGGCCGAGCTGAGCCCCAACGGCGACTACTTTTTGAAATTATTTACGAACCAATCGTCAGACAGGATTTACCTATAAAAAACTTTGCCGTGAATCATTCGCACTAAACGCAGAATAAAAACTTTAAATAGTCAGGTATATTTTTTACTTTAAACTTTAAACTAGAATTCTCAAAGTATATATAAAAAGGTTTTAGGTTAGCTGGTAGATAATACCGACGGCATTAAGCTCGTCTACATGAAAAAAAAAATTTTTTTTGCAAAAAAGAATTTATTTATTTATTCTCTGTCCAACGTAACACGTTCGTTATTAATCCTTGTATTATTTTTAATAACTAATATATTGATTAAATTAATTTATTCCTAGAAATGTCTTCAAATGTAGAGAAGAGAAAAAAAATAAAATGCCCGTGTCAGGTTGTATAAAAAAAAACTGTCAATCGGAGTAAAACGGTGACGTCTTTGATTGCGATTGTTTTAACTTTTTAAGATATATATCAATGATTTAAAAATACTTGAAACCTGTCAATCAAAAGATCAACTTATTATCTACCTATTGATAATTCATTTTGAGTAAATTAATGAAGAGTTTATTTTTTATTTAGATGTTTTATAATTGGTACAAAAGTGTTTTAAATAGTGCGTATTTATGGATCAGTTTATTCAGTGTTCCGTGCTCATTTATATAAGTGGTCCGTAATTGTGAAACGGCAATATTTATTTAATTTAAGGTTAATAATTGTTAACTATTTATAAAAAACAAAGTTTATGCAAAATAATAGCTAGTACAGTGTATATATTCATAAATTTGCATTTGGGTAAGTACTGAGAATAGAAAATTTCATCAAAATGAAAAACTAACCTTAAAAATTTGTAAATTGGATCATAAACATTGATTTGGGGTTGGCTTTCATGCCTGGGACCAGAAATTTATAATTAAACAAACTTTTAATATACGTGATGAACAAAGGAGCATCTACTGAAGTACCATATGAAATTATAGTAGAAAATGAACCTTTTTAAGTTGTCTCTCAAGCTCAGTCAGTCATCGATGAAAGTAGTGATTTAAGCTTTCTCAATTTAGCTGATATTCTTGAATGTAATGTTGATGATAAATTAATCTTTGATTCAAATGTCTTAGACTCTGATAATCAAACAGGTTTGTGAACAAATTAGAAAACAATCTTTCATACTTAATCTGTACTTAATTAAGAATAAAAAAAATCATTGTTTCTTCAGATTCTCTTGATACTACCTCCACTATTACAACTGCTACTAACGCTGCTTTTGCTGCTCCAGCTATGGACAAACATTTAGAGGCTCAAGGATGTGAAAAAATTAGTGAATCTGTTATTAACAAAGAGAATGACTCTAAATCTGCTAATAGGAGTAAGTAAAATAATATTTAACAACTACTGTAAAGAAATGTACACATTGATAATAATACTTTTGATATTTTTCAGTTGTAACTGATGTTGAAAACCCTTTTGACAACGCTTTTAAAATGCCAAGTGATTATTTACCCAAAAGAAAAAGGATTAAAGTAGAGTCATCAGGCAAGCCCAGACTACTTTCTGCTGGTACGTCTGACCAATGGATGCAATATCATTCGAAAAAAGAAAATTATTATAAAATAAAAGAAGAAAAACAACAAAAAAGAAAACAGTTCCTAGAAGAAAAAAATTATTAGCTGAAGAATGGAAAAAACTTCAAGATAAAATGAGAGCAATACAACAAAAGATCAAAGAAGAAACTAAATAGTTTAATTTTAAATTCCATTTTTAAGTAAATCTGGTCTTTATTTCTTAATTATTAATCCAAAGATTTGAAACTGTTCTTGTCATACTTATTTTGTAGGTGAATGATTATTTATTGATTGTTAATTAGTTTAATTATATTAGTACTTAATAATAACATTAAACAACTTTTGATACTGTGAATAAATAAATTAATAACTGAAAAAAAAAGTTTTAAATGTGAATGTTTTAGCCCTTTTTATGTTCCATAATTTGGGACATACCTAATGGATCACCCGTACATGTTGCTTTAAACTGTTCCATAAATACGGCCATGAGTACTCATCATCTTCTTAATTCAATTTTGTTAATATTTTCAAGTAAAACTCACTTTACAATAATTTTTATCGCTTCTATAAATATCCCGTAAACAATTAACTCGAAAAAATTCAATCATTCAATTCTACTTTATTTTAAATAATGTAAAATATACAACTCCTATCCATAAGGTGTTCCATAATATGGACTTTGACCTTAATTGATTTTCTTAATAATAATTAGTTTGGTTCAATACTTGGGTAAAATGAAGTATTATCGCTTTGTGACCTCGAAAAGAACACCTGCAATAAAAACCTGGTTCAGGGCAGGTAGGTAGGTATCTTTATAAATAGTCACAGGCTCACACACGCTTGTCAAGTCCCCGTCTGGGCTCGGGGAGCAGGTTTTAAGATGTTATTATAATAAAAACCCGGTACAGTTCATTCTTCGAAGGCATTGTGTTGTGTGGATTGTTGATTTTAAATGATGCCAAGATCTTTGTTCAGCAAAACAGTGTCTCCGTTATTAAAGTTTTATCTCTTACAATTTTAGGAAATGTTCTAAAACAAAGAATTGAAAAGATCGTGTTCGTAGTATATGCAAAGTACGGTTCATTGTCTGTCTAGTAAGTATCGCTGGGTTCTATTAACATTTTTCTTCTTAAAATAGCTTCAAAATATAATTCTCCGTCTCATGAAAAAAATTAACGTTTTTTCAATAGTTTTTGATATAAAATACCTCACCACAAAGAAGGATACCACTCAAACAAACTATGCACAATAACAACTTTAAATTGCTCTCCTGTAAAATTACAATTTTGTAGATCGGATTATGCTAATAGGACCCGACGATATATCCCGGTAAAAATAAATTATTCTAATTGGTTATTTTATTTACGTAAATACGCAATTTTAGAAGGAAGGAAATCATGTTTTTGTTCATAATAAATTGTAAATATTGTTGTTTCAAATAGATGACCTCAACTGGAATAATTCTAGATATTTATTTAGTTATTAAATTAATTATTATTAAATGACAATTTTACAATAATTATTTTATGCTTAACAAATTTAACAAATTATGTGATTAAAATAAACAGGATAATAAGTATTTTAAATTAATTAAATCATGTTCAGTAAATACTTCAGTCATTTGTTTTATCGTTTTCGTTTGAGCATAAAATAAGGGATATAAATCATCGCTAACAATGCAATAAAAGCCATATTGTTACTATCCCCAGGGGTAAAATTGAGCTGGCCTATCTTTAGCCTATTTTAGGTATCAGAATCCATGCAAATAATGATGATATATTTAAATTATTAATAAATAAAACTATAATTCATACGTAAATATAATATATCTGTATTTTGTTATATAAATTTGTTATAAAAAAACGTATAGAAATATAATTTTATTATCAAGTTTTTTTCCCGCTACTATTTGTTCTAACTCTGACTTGATAACGTGCGTATTATTTAGCGCATGCATGGAGACGTATTTATTTAAATTTATATGCGACTAGAAACGTACGCGGAAGGTCCTGGAAGGTCACTCCATCTTTATTCGCGTACTTAGCAGTTGATGACAAATTATTTCTTTATACACGCTTTAGGGTAGACAGAGATTATGGAATTATGGTATTAAAACGGTTCCAGTATTATGAAATATTGAATGATTTATGTTTAATCATTACAATCGTGTTGTTATTATTGCGTGCGTGATCTTAAACGTTTGTGCATGTTCAGGAAGGATAGATAATATCCTTTAATGATATTAACACAGCATCTCGTACTACTAAACTAAGCGACTACTAAACGTACGTGTATTAAGCTTATATGATAAGGGCCGGTAGTTGTTTAAAAAATTATACTAAAAACTAACAAGGATTGAATTACCGGTCCCAAAATTAATGAATATTTATCAGTATTCGTACAATTATCACTTTAACAGTTGCTGGGGAAGTTGTGTAAAGATTTTTACTGGTATTGGGTTGATTAAAAATATTGAAATTGAAAATATTCGTAGCATGCAATTGATAAGGAATCTCGTTGGTATGATGTGTGTTCGAGTTTACTGATTGGTTGTTTAGATTTATACCGCATTCAATTTTGTTCTAGTAGCTATCTTGCAACTTTTCTTAAAAAGCTACCGATAATCAAATTCAAAACCCGATATTTAACGTTTAGAATAGTAACTTCACTAGCGACTTTCACAATTTCATCAATTATATCGATTATTTAAATTCACTTGTAAAGCGAAAACTGAACGGAAATTAATGTGGTCTAGACGGGAGGGTGCGTGACCTGGAGAGACCCTGAGATATTACTGTCGAGGACGTGAACCGTGTGACGTCACAGTTACTGCAGAAGCCTGAAACAAAGTGGTTTGATTAATTGATAGTTTATTAGTAGGTAGGTATGATTTGCAAAATATTAATGATTTTGACAGATAGGTAAATAACCAAGCTGGTACATCACTATCTTTATTAATTTTCAGAAGTTTCAATTCGTACTACTGCTTAACTCTCGATGTTAAAAATATCATATCAGTGGACTCTAATAATATTCTTTAATATCACACTTCCGCATGAATCAACCGATATATTCCAATGGTATTTTTTCGATATTCGAATAATAGTCAAAATATTTGATTCAACAGATGTGGTTTTGGGATAAGTATTAATTTTGTTTCCTTTTTAAGTAGAATATTATCTTGTACAAGGCTAAAATACTATTTTATTCCCATAATCGCTTTCGTTTTATATTATTATTATATTAGGGGAACAAAATTTTCTTACATTGTATTCAAAACTTGGGAATAAATATAAACCTTACCAAGCAATGCATCTTCACCATCAAATTGATAATGATCTTACTGTCTATAGTGATAAATTTGCGAATCGCTTGGGAGAAATATGAATAGAATAAATGTGAGTTATGAATACCGGTCGACCTGGAGTACGTAGATATATATTGTACATTGTGTTTTGTTAAAGGAATTTTGATCTTAAAACTTTGTTGTTAAGGTTTCGACACAAAAGGTGGAGGGTTCTGTTTTTCAGAACGGGAGCTGTATGTAGGTCAGAATAAGGAATGGGGTTCTGATTCTTGGGTTAAATGTTAATTCTATTTCGTTTAATATCGCCTTTCTCAGTTACTTAATACGATTTTGCTGTTGTAAATTTATAAGAAAACAATGATTAAACATTCATAGTAGAGCCGTCCGAAGAGCACTTTCTATGAATTAACTGTAATCAAAATGTAAAGGGATTTTATTACAAAATTTTTTTTTGTCTATTACATACAAAATCCTAATTGGAAAACAAACAAGAATAACCCGACAACATGCGTGTGGACAGACAGGAGAGTCTGTGGGGACGGTATCGATTGGCCCTTCGTTAAAAGCAAACATTGAGTGCGTGTAATTAGGGTACATTTTTGGACTGTATTGATTCGCTTACCCCATTTCAACAATGTAGCCTTCCCTTTTATAGTAACCTAGCATATGATTTTACCTGCAAACAGCAGTCTTCAACTCAGCAGTTTTCATGACTGAAAGTAATGGACGTATAAGAAGACGACCACTTTAACCCATTTTGCAATTGTGATTTTATTCATTTTGCTAAAATGTTGAATGTGTGATACATTTTAGACAACGCCATCTATATACGTACGGCAGAATTACCACTTTCTAAAAACAAAACTTATAAGTTGTACGTAACGCACAGAGATTAAATAACGTATGATTATTTCGTTATCTATTCAAGGTTGATTTGAAAAAAACCATTGCAGGTTGGTAAATGTAAATCTTTATATAATCTACAATGTCATCATCGCCTAATGACCTATATCAACCGCTCGAAATTAATAACGTGCTAATATTGTTAAAGTATTTTGTTGGAGAGTCTGATCAATTTTTTTAAATTACCATACCTACTAGAGTAGAGAATATTCTTATGTTTAAATTGTATAAAAATATATAATTATTTTAATAGAAATATTAAAGTACGCAGACTTCAAAGGAGATTTCGAATAAAACATTTCAACAAAAGTTTTTTTTTCTAATATAACAACTCAATTAATTTTATATTCATCGCAAACCTCTTTGTTACTCTATAGGCTAAAACATTTACTCCTAACGTCATCAAAGGTATACCAATTCGACTAAGTACGTGAATACAAGAAACCATAATATGGTATACACAACCCTGACGATTATAAAATCGAAATTTGTAGTTTATTTCTGTAAGTGGAAGGTTTATATTTGCAATTGAGAATTTTGAGTGTGTATCTACAATCGTGCGCTGGGGTATTAAGGCACGGAGAGTTCTCCACGAGTGGTCTCCACGTCACAGCGCTGCTTTGGATGTGAGCCAAATGTTGGAGTTTCGTAGACGGGAACTAAATTTACGAAGAAAGAGTTATTGTGTTCAATTTGTTTGCGTAAACAATTGTGTGGTGCCGAGAATGGATTTACAATATTAACACTTACGTACCTACTTGAATTATATATTTAATTGATTCTGAAATAATTCTGTAATCTGACACCCGTTTAATCGTGTATCAAATGTAAAATTAAGTCATGCGGGTGTATATCGAAGGCGAAATCAGGCGGTATGGTCACAAGTCATACTAATAAAAGAAAAATTTAATAAATATTTTGACTTTATTGATTAATGAAAATTGTACAAATTATTCTTTAAAAAAATTAAGCTTTCACTGGCAAAGAGTTGTTTTATTAAGGGAAGGGAAGTCGATATAAAATTTGTCACAAAAATAGTAACTATTACCTACATTATGTTTATTATATTAAGTAATAATGAATTTTAAAATAACTTTGTTCTATGTATGAATTAACATAACAACTGAAATCGATGGGCAGTGGCTTCCTTGAATTGTTAATCACTGAGCTCTAAGATTATGTATGGGAATTACTATAACTTTTTTAAAAACTAAAACAAACCAAACATAACGTGGATTCCTCGTCGTTTGCTAATGTCTAAGTTGTGGGTGGTCCGTCTTAAATGCATGCCAAATGATCCGTTGGTTTGGGCTGTGCGTTATATATATATATAGATTAAAATAAACGTAAATCAAGGGTCGTGATCGTATAATTTTTGTTGCCTATAGACATTTGTCTTTGGTAGCAGTCGTCTTATATTGGTTATCGCGCAGATTTCGTTTGACATGTTTTCTCTAGTATATTTTAAGCAGTGCCTAGTTTGTGTTCAACTTTTTGCGCTAGAATTGAATTATTTTCCTGGACACACTTGCAAAAGCTAATGAAACCCAATGTCACAGCTGCTATTAGTGAGGCAACTATTGCGCTACTCTTGTACCAGTACAACAAACGGCTTTTTTTATAAATTTAGAACGGCCTCCCACACAGCAGATCTGGGTTAATGCCAGGCCCACACGAGAAGACACCGGTGACTGACATGTAAGACGCGGAAAAGGTGACACTGTGAATACGCCCTTATGTCGCGCTTTTGCTACCCTTCAAGGTTTGTCAAGGTTTCTGTTTAATCCCCACACGTGGAGTTAGAAAACAGATATACTTCAGTGGAGAATGGGTTTTACATCTTCAATAAAGAAAAAATTTTGAACCATTATAAGTACAAAGACACCACATTGCAAGTATAGCTAACAACTTATTGGCTCGATCTAACATCAAACATAACGTTTTCACTGGTTTAACTAAACGAAATTCTATTTTCAAAGCAGTCATGCTTGCTATTAACGACTAGACTAGCTTATTATTTCTTATGTAACGTCTTCGATTTCGATTCAATGACGTTTGTCATAACAACCGGTTAAGTTTTAACCACAGTTACAAACAAAAGCCTTGTGGTGGTAAATTATTAACGTCACAATAAATAAAGAACCTCATTCATATACGTATGAGAAAATGAGTCTTAGATACCGACTTTATAATTAACGAAAGATTGAATTACCGGCCCTTACCGAAAACAAATGAAGCATGTCTTCAGTTTCAATTAAAACATTATTGTATATGTTAAGAATGTGTTTTTTAAGTTAAAGTTTTAGACATATAGCCTTTGTTCCAAAAAAGATAGCAAGTGTAAGGGTAGTTTCCCCTTGACGGGACGCGCCTACCGAATGTCACGCCTGTCAACTCTTTCTCCTGTCAAGTTAATTTAGAATAAGGTCGCGTCATGTCTGTCAGAATATCTGCAATTAATCATAGTAAAAAGTAACCGTGTTATTATATCGTTGTTTGATTAACATAAAAAATAATAACGTGGGTTTCAATACTGTTGTATGTTAGTTACTACTAATGTATGGAGGCGGTCATTTGACCAGAACTATGTAACACTGAAAATTATTAATTTAATATTTTGTAATGCTTTTAATTGTTAGAATTTTTTAAATTTACATTGTGTAAAAACACATTAAATATAGTGCAGTCATTTGACCTGTCCATATTTCTGTGGGTAGACGAATATCTCCATCATCCTAGCATCAATACGCTTGAGTGTGTAACTTAGATGGATTATTGGTTTTGAGTTGTTATTTCAATATGTATATTACGATTACAGCTTAATTGTTAAATTTTCAAGTATTTTCGTTTACATATTATTGATCTGTTATTCCGCTAATAGGGTAGGTATCTCTCCATATCAAACCCAAGTGTAATAAGATACAGTAAGACCCAATTTTATTTGTGTCTGCTCAGATAACATTCAGTCTTCATTGGATTGATCTAACAGAATTGGCCGGCCCAGCTTAACTTTAATTTGACAACTTTGTAGGTTACATCGACAAAAATTTTAAGATGCAAACCCTAAATGATTTTTGAATGTATTTTATAATCAATTCTTAAATATCGAATCAATATAAATGTCTATACTATGAATTCTAATATTAAAATTAAGCGATGAGTAAAATTTCTAGAAATTACTTAGCTTATCTATACGGACACAAAAGACCTAAGATTCTTTGTATGTACAATAAAAAATGTAATAAAAACATCCGTTAATTGATTTTGTACATAGATGCGTAGGTACTGACTCATTGCTGCATATTGATGTCGTTTACTTTATACGAAATGTGTTTTATTCAGGTTAGTGTATCTACACAATAGGTTATTAAGCACAAAAAAAATTAACAAGGTTGTTAATAAGAAAAGTTACAAAAAAAATTCGTTATTGTGTTCTGTTCACTTATTCTTTGCACGTGGGTGTCGTAATGACCTCTAAGGGATTGTAATAACATATTACATTTGCGTTATGGTAGGCGTACATGTGACCGCACTCATCCTAACGTTAGTTGGAGCTGAGCTAATCGTCACCTTCGCTATGTCTGCTTGAAGAGATGAACGGGCTCCATCCTCATTCCTGATTGACAATGCCACTCTCCTTTCATTACACTCGCTACTTTTAAGACGATCCTGAAACGCAACTAAGTTACTTTTCGGGTGTTAGATTTGATACTTATGATTATTATTTTATTAAATAAATAAATTCTTTATTGCAAAAAAAAATAGTAATATTTTTTTTACATGGGCGAGCTACAATATATTTTATAAAAATCGAAATTGCTGCAAAGCACTCGAAAAGTAATTAGTAGTCTTATTATTTTATTTGTCTCCTTCATTTGAATGGTGAGAGAAAGAAACGAAAATAAAAATAATCAGATTCCAAATTTAAACAGTCAAAAAATATTTCGCTCAGAACCTTAGGCATCGTTTTCTAAAATTACGATTGAATGAGTTTATAGTATGTTTTATGTCTATATCTTTATATGAGTATGTAAAATACGGAAATGTATAATTAAGATCATAATGAATAGGAAACAGATAAATAAGGTAAGCAGGTGAAGAGATCGTGAATGTAGTTTTACTTGAACTGTTAATTGTGTTTTTTTCCTTTACAACAAACTAGCTATAACTAGGATTTTATATTAATATTGTACTTACATATAATTATCCCACTCTTTTTACTGTGAGTAGGAAATGTCGCTCAAAATAGTATATAAATAAAACAAAATAGTTTCTCATTGAGTTGAATATATTAAAGGCAGCAAAAGTAACATTACTATATTTAACATAGGATTTTATTTGATTTTTTATATTGACATATTTATCTTAAGATATCGTAAAATATGTCTAGTACATGATGAGAGGAAGGTGCTCTGTCAATTTTAACGAAGCACATTCGTCACCTCAAGCCGGTATAATGGATGCTACTTTTACACGTGGACATCTGTCTGTGGTAACAGTTATCTTCGCTCATGAATATTTATTTATTTATTTAGACATACACAAACAAACAGTTAACAAACCATAACATGAAAGTAACAACTACACTAGACTAGAGAAATAAAGCTAAATTTGTTAACCTAATAGTTGTGATAAACATCTGAAGAAAACTATATACATTAATGATTAATTACGAATGCTAGTCTGCTGCTCGAACATAGAGTGTTGTAGGAAAGCCAAGTGCAAAATTGACTTGAGCTTTTTAGGCTTTAAATGGAATAAATCAAGATATGCTAGACTAATATATAAAAGAAACATTTAAATTATCTATAAACGTAAGCTCGTGTGGTGTTTTTATGCCAACTGTAGTAGAGTTAATAAGACAACAATGTAACTCGCTGAGAAAGAAGCCGTCATAATATTAAAATAAATGGATTTCTATTGTGTGCGAAGATTAATTCTTTTTCTATGGCAACTTTTGCCTTGAATTATATGAAGGTTATATGTAGCACGCGAATTTTAATATAGATTTATTGAGATTTAATTTCGTTTCCTTTATTAAATTTATTCATCCTCAATAAGGCTTGAATTTGACTGAAAGTTATAGTCCCGTGAGGTGACCTAGTCGTGTTCTGGAATGCAATGACACATAACTTGTACTACTGAAATAATTGTCTTAGAAAGGTCATTCTGATAGCATAAATTAGCCCATAGTAAATTTCGCACAGATTTCGTGTGACATGTCTTCTCTAGTATTTATATTCAAATAACAAGATAAGTACATTGATTGCCAGAAAGTAAATTTTACGTAAGTGCAGAAGGCAATTTTATTTGGTAGTAAATGTGTTTATTAATCCCACTTCCTCTCGAGTGTTGTTTCAAGGTTATAAAATTAAATCTAAATTGAGCTTTCGTTTAATAAATCAATTTCATTTCGTACATTATTTTATAAATAATTATCATATAGTGCCTGGTTTATTTTTTCATGCTTTTACAGTGTTCTGGTATAACTACATTTACACCTAATGCCGTAAGAGTCGCTTTCGTTGAGGCTCCAGATTAACACTTCTCTCATTGAACCCGGCTACTTCTATTCCTTTTTTGTTTTGAGAATTTACTTCGAAACCGTTTCGAATTTTAATATTTAATTATTCGACTATATTTTAAACATATTTAAATGAAATCTTTATTTGAAATGTATCCGTAAAATATAATGATTGTTACGAGCCAGACCCTTTTGGTCGTTCCCTTGAAGACAATGACCGGAAATTATATATTTATTGGTGGGTCTTGAATATACGGTGCCTCTCAAATTTCCTGCTTATCAATCACTATAACATATAATACATACGTATTGAACATTGTTTTCCTTTCCATTTCTCCTATTAGAATGTAGATAATTGTACATATTTATTATTATTAACCGGAAGAAGAGGAATATTTGTTATTTTAATTTTGTACGTACGCTTGCTCTATTTCAAGTTTTGAGTTCCGAAACGCATACGGTTTTACGTTATAATTAGCATATACTATGATATGGAAATAACATGTGTAAAACGAATGTGCAACGCCAAAACAAACCAAGATTGGTTTATTGGTGTCAAGGCGACAAATTGTAACAATTTTTCTAACAATCAACGGTTTATTATTATAACAATAATTTTACATCTACGTTTCATCAGGATGAATAGAAAATTATCACGGACGTTTTCTCTTCTTCGGGCTTCCTACTAGTGGCAGTAATCGTCTCGTGGGTTTATTTCCGCAATTGAATCACTTTTTGATCCCTAGTCGACGCAGTTACCGGATCTCTCCCGGGAAGACCTGCATACGCTCGATGCTTCTGCAGGTCCTAATTCGTACTAATTTGATTTTTAATTAGGATGACAGATGTTTCCAAAAAATCGCTTTATAGCGAAATATTTTCGTATGTTGATGGTACAATTTGTGTGTTATTATTTGATTGGTCGATCAAAAACTTGTACATTCATAATTTATTTAAACATGAATAATTCTAGCTATAGGCTAAATCTAAATATCTAAATCCTAACATTTTGAAAGATCATTGAACTCCCAAAAAAAACATTCGCCTGCCGTTATCAAAATAACGTTTTAAAAATCGACATTAAAATGAATCATGAGTTTTGATTCATTATAAGATTTGCGCCAAGTTAAAAAATCTCTTTTCCTAATGAATGTATAATTCAGATATATTTGTTGATTAGTTTCGCTTCACTTTTATTATGATGGACGTAATTTTCACGCTTTCTACCATCTGTGGACGTTTTACACAGACGGTCATGTGAATTGGAACAAAGAGTATTACTAGTATAACATATCTATAGTATATATACATGCATATATACCTATTATTATAAATATACATAGATCTAGGAGTTGTAGACCGACAACAACTTGTAAGTACAACGAGAACGCCCGTAAAATGACCTATTGAGTTTGGAAGGAACTAAAACGTGAGTAGCGTGCCAGGGGGGCTACTCAGGCATATCCGAAGTTTCGTGATATGGCCGTCACCTCTAGAGCTTACGTGAATTTTGACATAAAAAATCCTGTCAAACGTCTCTAAAATAAGTCTTGCATAGCCTATCCGTCGTGAAGTCGTTGTCAAATCCGTAATTTCGTGAATGATTACAAGCCCGTAAGTGTTCCTGAGTAGGAAACGTCCGTATTTTCGTCCGAAGTTTGTGCGCCTGAGTAGCCCCCCCAGGTACCTGCCAAACTGAACGATGCGAATTCCTCAAGCCAGTATAGCAGAGGCGACTCATGGATCACAATCTAGGTTTGACATAAGGCAGATTCAACATCTAATTTCGTAGTGTTTTTTATATCATATTACTATTATATTAAATTTTTTATATTCATAACTGTAATAATTTGATGCTATTTATTTGATTGTCTGTGTAAGTCGTGTTAAGTTTAACTAACGTACGTCTTGACAGTTGAGTCTATTGTTGAAGTGATACTTATAAGCCGGATGTAACTAGATACTTGTTGATTTTGCCACTTCCTAAATTCTCTATTGTTATATATTGACATTAATGCCTATGAAATATTGATTAGATTTCCAATGAATTTTTGTCATGTTTAATAGTTTTGTTTAAAAGTATCGCTTTTTTTCTTTAGTTTAGACAATAGTATGTTTAATTCATTTATAATTTTTCAAGGGGAAAAAGGGGTTTAACTTTTTAAATAGTCTATTAAACGTCCAGATTTATTGAAATCAAAGACACACGATAAAATTATAATACAAATATACGTAATTGATTGCTCACAGACTTCAATCGGAATAATAATTAACAAATTCCATTCTATTTATTCAAATAAAAACAAACGAACATCATAGAAAACGTTGCAACTACTTATTAACAAACAAGTCAACAAGATAATACAAAATTTATAAGTACATAATTCGTCACACCCTGTGACTCCCAACTATAAATTTATACTTTCTAAGCAACAAGATGAATAGTGTATAGTGGATCATTATTTTTAATTTGGTTCGGGTTGGCGTGAGTCACTTTAGGTGCTTTAGGGACACGGGGAGGGTGCATATGCATTCAGACCAGAGGTTCCCAACTTGAAATCGAAATCCGAATTCGAAAAATCGAAATTCCCAAATCGAAATAAAAATAACAATAGAAGGGTTCATACACTCTTCTATCATTTGTTGTCTTATTATATGCCATGGAACTCTAAGTTGGTCATCTTAACAATTACTATCTGCCGTTATGCCTCCAACCTCCCTTAAGAGGTTGCAGTGCCCCTGTTGGGAATCAATATATATGTGCATAAGGGCTTCGTTGTCACTTTTGTCACAGTCTCTTTATTTTTTAAGTTTGAATAATTTATATAGACGTTGTGAATATAGCCGAGTTTTAAAATCTATATAGATTTTCTTAATGAATAAAATCAATTATTCTTAACTTGAATTTGATTTTTTTGTATGTTCGTAATAAAAATGGAACTGTCAAATACTTATTTATAATTTTTAACATAGTCTTAAGTTTCTTTCGGAATGCGTACGTTTGAGCGTCCATTCTGACGTTCCGTTCAGCTCGACAGAATATCTGGGTTAGAACACATATTACACGCCGTATTTCAAATTGTTTTAGTTAGATTGTTGATAAATAATTGTAACGTAATTATTTATTATTAAATAAAAGACACACATAGAGTGTTAGTTTTAAAACAGTTGAGATACGCTGTAGGTATATGTACATTGGTTATTATCTGTTTTTTATTTATTCTTTTACCACCATTAGGAATATGCCGGGTGATTCAATTAAACGTTTATATAATTAGTTGTTTCAGGCGTTACTTTGCGGAAATCCATATTAAAGGAAATTATTTAAAATTATTTTGCTTATAATTCCTGCTACATTAGGTCTATGAAGGAAAATAACCTCCACCATAATTCAATAATAAATCAGTCGTCGAAGCGAAGCCGAAGCGACAGCACGTATCCTGATGATGCCTCGTGAAGTGGCGAAACGCGCCGAGACAAATTACTGAATGTTTTAGCGGGAATTATAAGCAAAATAATTTCCTTTAAACGTTTATAGCCAAAAATGCGGTTTTCAACTGTAAAAGGAAAGTGCTAGAGTTGTGTCCGATGTCTAATTTACCGATTAATTCTTCATTTTAAATCCTTCGCGATTTTTATAACTTCAACTATTTTATAGAAAATTATTATCTTGTGGCTTATTTTAAGATAAACCTTGTAATTTATTTTTAGTGCGATAGCCCAATTTATCTACGCCTGTGTGTATTACAAATTAGATAAAATTACATTTTCGTTTTGAAATAACTCGTCTGTACTTACCTCGGGTTGCGATGCCGTGAAAATATGTCGTACAAAAGTTGGTATTTATAATGGTTTTTTTCTACTCTTGTTTCAGGTAAGGCAACATTTCCAAGCACGCCACTCGCAAGAAAACCCGATTTTAAAGTATGTATAATAATATGATAGTGGTAAGCGGTAATGGTAACACGTAATTTAAGCTAATTAAAGATCTTAAAGAAGAATTTAATTTAAAATAAATCTTCTTTGTATCGGCATTGAATTCATCATTAATGATGGATCCCACGTGACAGGCATTGCCTAGTGTGGGACCATTGTAAATCATATTGTTATTTTAATTTATAAATAAATAAATAATAATATATATATATATATTCAGCTACTCGGGCTATATGAAATATATGCACGCTGTCAAACTAAATTCTGTATATTCATCTGTTCAAGCCGGCATAGCAGAGACGACTGTTGTACCTTTTATTATGTACCAAAGTAATTTTTTAATTAAAATTGAATCTATTTGAATTATTGATTATAAAACAACATATAGTATGCCAGCACTACCTACCTCGATGTTAAAAAGCATCATTAATCTTTGAAAACAGATATCGCTAATAGCATAATCCGAAGCATGCTAATATCTTAGCAATCTATCCAGGGCTCTATACTCGACGCCTCTGATCTAGATTCAAAGATGTCTAGACGTATACTTATACTTGCTTGTCTACATTATAAACATTAATCTATAAAAGGCAGTTTCTTTAAAATTCAATGTCAAGTTTGTTTTAGATGTTCGAGATTTAAATACACTAACAATTAGGTGAATATTAAACTGTACTAATTTATACTAAAAGGTATGGAATGGTGTCTTCTGTTCCGTCATTCAAAATATAGAACTAAATATCACCGTCTGCTCTCGTCTTGACTAATAATAATAATAAATTCATTATTGCACACAAAATTGGTACATAGGAAAGTATATTCAATATACAAACTAAAATACCTATGGTTTAGAATCTTTATACGTAATTATTTTTTCATTATTATTCTACTAAGGTTAGAATTCAATGTCGTATTAAAATAATCAAATTGAATG